>JAOEHI010003310.1:0-10871 GCA_025447815.1 Percopsis transmontana
TGGGACTCCAACACCCAGACCACTAGACTATCCTGCCCCCTACTGGCTGGGACTCCAACACCCAGACCACTAGACTACCCTGCCCCCCTGAGATGTGCTGTACATGCCCCATGGAGCTATAGGTCAACTGCCATGCATACCACTTTGACTTGTGACGGTTAAACAGATACTGTGCAACACAAACGTGTGTGCGTGTGTGTGCGCGTGTGTGTGTGTGCGCGGCAGGCCTGCTGGATCTGGCCACGTCCTACTGCGAGAACCGCCTCAAGCGTCTATGTCAGCAGATCATCAAGAGAGGCATCACCGTGGAGAATGCCTTCGCCCTGCTCTCCGCAGCCGTGCGCTACGATGCAGAGGTGTGACACACACACACACACACACACGGAAGAAGAATCCCTTTGTCGAGGCAGTGGCACTAAGTTAAGAGGAAATGTCCTCAGTTGTCATTGGACGGGAGGGGGGTAGTTTTGAAGGACGGCTATAGTTCGATAAACAAAGTACGCTTGGCATGCCGCTGTGCAGGAAATGAATGACACGATATTCACATACTGGTGCAAACGAGGTGTTGTTGTCCTGTTACAAACAACTGGTGTGTTGTAGTACAACTAAATGACTCAGACGCTACTGTACTGCCAATGTTCTGTATATAAAAACCATAACACACAGTCAATCTGTGTTATCAATCTAAAAGCTATACAAAACATAATGGCAAACTGAATCTTATGACACAACTTCTTGCTCCGCCCCAATGCCCAGGACCTGGAAGAGTTCTGCTTCCGGTTCTGTGTGAACCACCTGACCCAGGTTACTCAGACTGGAGCCTTCTGGCAGGTAGATGGCGCCATGCTCAAGGAGTTCATATGCCGAGCCAGCCGCTGTGGAGCCTTCAAGAACTGAGCACAGGCGCTCTCCGAGGCCAATAGGCACTAGGGGAAAATGCTCTGGCCAAGACGCAGGTCTCGTGTGTGTGTGTGTGTGTGTGTGTGTGTGTGTGTGTGTGTGTGTGTCCTGTCGTATAGCAAGATTATTTATTATCAGGTTTGAGAGAAGGTTAACCCCTGTCACGCCTTGGGAGGACCTTGGTTGCATTTGTTAGGTGTTGTGAATCTGAAACTTAAGTCAGGAACCCCTGGCTATGTTAAACATTGTTTACTGTATTTTCTTTTTCCTTGCCCTGTTTAACTGAGGCCCAATCCTTCCCCTTATGCGAAGCAGTTGTGACACATATTTCTTCTTTTTTTTTATTCCAGTAAATACTAGAGGCCCCTTACACCTATTTCCTTAGGCAAGCAGTCTTAATGTTGAATTTAACCTACTGCACCTTTTTAAGATAAAGTTGCTCTTAAATTAAAAAATATAGTTTGGAGCCATAGCCTATACTGTAATCATTTTGTCGTCAGACCAAAACAATTGTAGTGTTTCCTTAAATAAGGAGCTATAAGATATGGGTAAGAGAAACTTGAATGAGAGCACTTTATATCGTATTTCAGGGGAGGTTTGAGATTGTCGTACAGGACCAACAATAAACGCCCTTTATTTTGTTGTCGTTAACCTTAAATTCTAATAGCTAACTATATATAGAGCGTCTTATTGATAAAGAATCATTCCATTCCATTCTTATCTTAACTTATCTTGTATGTTACATATGATACACTGTAAGCCCTCCAAAAATATACATCTATACATCTTAAATACATCTATTCAAGATTTGTTGAAACTGATTACCTCAAAAATTATGTAAGCCACATTGCATTTATAGCAGTGGAACAGTATGTTAAAACGGCTAACCATGTTGGGTGTTGCTGTGGTTATTTTAGCTGCAGTTTAGCATAGAAAATAGATTTTTAGTGTGTATATGAACCATTATTATTAATTATTAGGTGTTTGACCTGCCATGTTGGGAAGATTTAGTTTGGGTTTAGCAGTAGTTGAGGTAAACCCCTGTTTGTTTTGACAGTGGTCAAGTCAAACTTAGTATGCAGCTCTGTTAAACCCCTGAAAGTACCCGTTTTGCTGAACCCGTTCTAAACCACAGCTAAGCTACTCAAATGCTACTGTAACTGACAGGAGCAACATCTCCATTGTTTTTAAAGTACTGCAAAATACATTTGTTATACTTTGCAGGCTTGAATCCCCAAATGCACACAACCAATATGGTATTGGTTGAGTTTGGACAATATTTGGTTTAAAAAATATGTATTTTCAGGTATTATACACGTACATGCTACTTTATGAAATATACTAGACCTTTTTTGTCTTAGATTGACAGTGTGTAGAGTTAATGAGTGGCCAGTTAGATTGCCGCCAAAAACATTGTTGGTAAAGAGATGTAGCATATACTGTACAAAATACTGCCTAGACTTTAGTAAGATAAGCGCTTCACGTTTAACTGAAATGCTTAAGCAAGCTATGCTACCAAGTATACAACTATTACAAAAAGATAACGGTTTTGGTGGGGGTATGATTTTTAGACGTGAAGTGGGACTGTGCTGGGAAGGCACCTATACCTTCTAGGATTCTAATTCTCAAGGCACTACAGCAAAATGCCAAACGGATGCAGCTATGTATTATCGCACACATTAATGTGTTTATATTTCAGTTATTTTTCAGTGCATACAATACATAACGGTACTGGTTTAGTTTAGGTCTGATATGCCTGATGGTGTTTTCATTAATAGTCAAAACAGTGTCAGAATTACGTGGGGAACTGGTTTACATGCTGAAGAAACAGAAACTGGGAAAGAATAAACTTGGTAAACATTACTTTTACATTATTTGGTATATAAGTTTTAGTTTTTTCACTTACATCATTTTTGTGATTCTTTGTCAGATGCGTATAATTTGTAAATTGAGTAAGCAACTTCAACTTAACTTTTTTTTTTCTTCCGAAAATCAAATCATTATAGTTTTTTGCTTTTTATGATAGTCATAGTTTTGTTACTTAATGTTCTAAATTGTGTAAATGATTATTACTCATGAATGCTTTCTTTTATATTCTGTATATTGGTTTACATGTTACACTTCCATTAAATTCAGGGAATAACATAGACCTGAAAAGTCACCTGTTTTCATTTTGTCTATTCACGTTTTGGATAAAATATCTGCAAATTGACTTAATTGGGCGAATTTACATTAGGGACCTATATAGTCCACCCTAATGGATTTACTGAGAAGCACTTGGGTACAATGCTTTATTCTCTGGAACCAAAGGATGGCTGTGCGTGGAACTTCACATGTGGTATATTTCTATAGACCAAAAATGATTACTACGATCAATGATTTACAATGGTGTGGTACGGGGGGGTTAGGGACCCCAGAACTGAGAACAAGAGACCCCGAACCGGGACGCCACTCAGCGCCCGAGGAGGATGGTTCCTATCCGTGTCCCTGCCTGCTCCCCTGTTCCGCCGCCGGGCCCTTGAGCAAGGCGTGTGTGTACTGTACAGTGCACACCATATTGACGATTAAAACTAGTTTTCATGAGATTATAGAATGTTATCATATAACTAATGCCAGAACAACATTCTTTTAAGAATGTAAATAAAATTAGGCTGAGAAGATTGAAATTATTGTGGTATAATCCAGTAATGCCATGTGTACAATAGCATTACTGGATTTATAGAGCAGTTAACCCCCTTAATTGAACCACTTCGAATGAATAACATACAATTATATAGTAAACCATAAACATTGACAATAAAACGACATTTTAAAAAATCTGGACACACACGCATTATAACCTTTATAAATATGCTGATAAATGTCAGTCAGTGTCATACTGACAGAAAACTTGCTACAATGATTATGTAATTTAATAAAAACGTATAAAAATCCCCCCTTACATCATGAACGCGAAAAATGTCTGTGCACCGCCAAGCTAGTGCGCGTTCAGGTGAAGGAGAGAGTGCACATCACCTCGACCTTCTTCCGTCATCAGGACCGTTTCACGTCGCGATATCGCTGCTGTTGCTAGTTCCATCATGGAGATAACACTTAGGTAAACTACTTATAAATATTTTGAATTATTTTGTATAAGCATTTTGAAATAGTGTGTCTATATCTATATATATATATATATATATATATATATATATATACACAAATGAGTGAAATTCACTTTCAACCGCCTTGGTTGAAGATAACGGCGTTAGCTAGCATATGCTTGCATGGTGGAACACGTTTATGCATGCTCTCCATGTACTGCAGTTAGTCTAATTGAACTGGAAATTTAACCATTTTTAAAACGAGTTGACGTATTAACATTATCATTAGAAAATTGACAGTTGGAAAAAAAAAAGTTATAACAAAATTTCGGCCTTGCCGAAATTACGTTGTTCTGCACTGGTAGACTTCACACCCAGAAACCAATGGCATGAAAATATCGTTAAATGTGATTTAGGATCCTTCATCTGACTGTATGCATGCCATTTGCAGATAATGGCAGTAACTTCTGGACAGGCACAACTGTAACTCACTCAACGCCTTCTTACGAAGTTGTTAATAAAGGTTAATATGATTTTCTTTTTACTATGAAAGGTAGACATTTTTTATCTTAACATAACGATAATAGAGTTTTTCATCTGATGCTGATTGCTGATATGAAAAGCACATATTTAACCCTGTTTGAGAAATATCTTCCTCCATTAAATCCTGGTAACTGTGGCACATCAATACGTATTGATCACACTCATGGTACATATATATAGTGATCATACAACAGCCTCAAATGCTCAAAGTTTATGACCAGAACTATCAATTTTATCAAATTAAAAAATCATTGTAACACCACCAAAGCACCTACACACCACCACCTAAGTACCTGGCACCACCACTGGTAAATGTCCATCACCTGTTTAGTGGCAAACCTTGTGTCTATTGCTTTTTGCAATTTTGTCCAGGAATTTGGTACACAAAGTCGTACCTTTCCCACCAACAGTTTTATATGCTTCCCGGCAAAGTGAAGAAGCAGTCGGACCTCCTAGCCTCTTGTGGGCGTTGAGCCAGCAGTGATCAGCTAGGATTGATCCAACCGACTGCTCGATAAGCCACACGAACAGCCACACAGCTTACAATAGCCACTGAGCAGTGAGGAGCACAGCATTTATTTATACTTTTAGTTGGTTAGAATGAAACCTACTGAGACTCACAGGATTGTCACTTGAGCCCGTCCGATGTCGATATTTGGGCGTAAAGAAATTCCGATAATGATGTATCTGCCACTGATCTGCACATTAAAAGCACACTATGGATCCTCAGATGTGGTTACCATAGAGAAGTTGTGACAAAGATAATTTCCTTGCACCTCTGTATCGGCTATATATTTTGGCCAACAATTTGACATAAATAATTGTTTAAAATAAAGATGTCTCATGCATGCAGCTAGACAATAGGTGGTTTAGTTGAGGAAGGAAATCAAACGATACCTGTAATGTGACAATATCGACTGATAATATCGTCTCTCCGATATATCAGTTGAACCCTAATTGAACCTTGATCGTTTCCAATGCTACACATGGTTTTTCGCCTGGTTGTTTTAAAACCTAATTCATTGTTTTGAATGTTTTGTCCCAATTTCCTTTCACATAGTATTGAATTTGATCCAGCTACTGACATTTGCTGCCTAGTGGTTATTACCGGTTACTACACTATTCCTTCTCATATAGTATTTACATAGTTTTAACATGGAATTACTAATTAATAAAAAAATAAAATATTGGTCAGATTGGATTGATTTCTAGGTCCAGATGATGTCCGAGGTTTGGGAAGATAGCGTGCAGACTGACAGCTGGGGGACCGCTTCTGCGTACCAGGAACCATTAGTCCAGGCTAACTTCTCCTTGGACGCGGAGCTGGAGGCACGCAGCCAGAAGAACACTTGTTAGTAAGTCTACCCGTCTATCTGGATGGCCAGACAAAATGGCTGCTGTGATACAGTACGGTCAGAACAGTCAGCTAACCTCCTAAGGACCAGTAGTAGCATAGCACCGTGCTAAACTGAGTATGGAACATTACATTTAAATGAATCGTTGCAAATCACCATAGTCTTGAGGTCGCGTTGTGGCTACATCCAGTCTGTTTGTTTGTTTTGACAGGTATAAAATGCTCCATCCACACTCTGGTGGAGCACCCACCAGAGTGTGCACACCACACTTTGGTGGGTGCTCTCCTGAAAGCCCCTATTAGAAATAGCCAAGTTTAGCAGGAGACACGTAAAAGGAGATATTGTTGAGAAGAAGAAGCATTTGGTAAAACATCTCACACGTCTAGGATCGACTGTTATGGTTACTGTTCTAAAGATAAGAGTCCTCCTTCAGTGACTACTCTGAGCCTAAACCGAGGTTCGTTGGGAAACCATGAGTTATACGGAGAGATCAGAATGTTGCTGAAGAAGCTACACAAGATAACGTGTAGCTCTTCCAATTACCCAATTCTGTTTGGAGACTGGAGGCATAAACAATGGTCTCTTTTATGTGTCGCACTGATCTGTTTTCGGTCCAGGAGAAAAAGCAAGAGATCTCATTGCTGACTTTTCTGTCCCTCTGGGTGAAGTTACCTATCAGCGGACGAAGACTCTCTCCCTGGGTATTACAGCCTCGGCAGTACGATGGATTACACCCAGTGTGAGGACACAAGTCCTTTCAGCTCCCTGCTGGCCTCCGAGGGGAGTCCCAAGCCCTTTGCCGGTGACCCGGCTCCTGCTCCCGGGCCGACGCTCAAACAGAGCACAGCGCACAAGTCCACGTGCACTCTGCCTCCGCTTGACACCTGTGAGAAATCAGTCGGCACCGAGCCAGGCCCGGTGCCGCGCCAATCAGCCACCACCCAGACCGAGGCTCCAGACACGGCTGATAAAAATGTTGTCACCACGGTGCACATGGCCGACCTGGACTCCATGGCCGAGGTACCGGAGAAACTATAGCAGCTCTTAATAGAGTCACACTCACCCATTCAGTCTCAGTATCCGCACTCTGCATGTTTTACATCGTAGGCATTCAGGAAACAGAAAGCCGCTGGAGAGGAACCGGAGGAAGTCCTGAAGGCCAAAATGACAAGGTACTGTGTCATATAAAGGGGGTAGGATAGTCTAGTCATGGGTTCGAGCCCCGGAGTTGCCCTACCTGTAAGCAAGATGCCTAACCCCTACCTGCTTCTTGTAACACTTAACACCTTGTAACTGTACTCACTGTAAGTCGCTTTGGATAACAGCATCTGCTAAATGACCTGATTGTAATCTATAGACTATAGAGATCTGTTTAACAAAGGAGATCTGCTGTTGCTCAGACTGCTCTCTGGTGTGGATGTCATCAGGGTTGGAGCGGCCGCTGTGGGCGGCTGTGACTGTCTCCAGAGGGCCCAGAACGCGGAGCTGAGCCTGCTGGCCCTGCAGTATGGGATGTGTCAGCAGCACTGCTGGAGACACTACTACACCTCCCCCAAGGGAGACCGGCTCTCCCACATGCAAGGAGACACGGATAATACTTATCATAAGCCCTGTTCAGATGGGATTCGTTTTAGTTTTACATGGGGAGGTGGAGTCACGTATTTTCACCACGGGACGTCTGTAATATTCATGGCCGATTCTAGCCTGACCTTTCTGCTGCATTATTTATAATACAAGGGTTACAAAGTGCTCAACAACAACAAATTGGGACGTGCTTGCTGAGTAACAAACAGTCTTGTTCCTCCGCAGGACCCAGGACCCTCCCGCCAACCTGGTGGCCGTCCTGCAAACACTCCATGCTGCCTACCAGGAGATGAGAGATCAGATCCTAGCAGGCGTGCCCCTGGACCGCCTCAGACCTCTGTCTGTGGACTCTCAGAAGATTAGCACCGGTGGGCGCTTCACCCCAGCGCAGGTCTGAATCGGTTGGCTGTAGGCCCCTAAAACACCGCGCTGCTCTTTCCTCACCAGGACTAATTACACCGATGATGTCTCTCTGCTCTCGTCTAGATCATTGACGGCAAACTGGGGAAGGGAGGGATTGGGTAGGTTTGCTACGCTTCAGACCTCGGTTGGCCCACGGGCTAACGTTAAAGATGTGTCCTGTTCCTCATTCTGTGTCGCCCTGACAACAGATCTCAGCAGCTTGAGGGTCAGGAGAACGCGGGAGGAGGAAACGCAAGCCATCGGCGTCAGAACAGCAAAGACTCCCAGGTTTGTCACACCGTCCATCACTGTGCGGCCTGTTGGAGCTTTATCGATACTGTTAATTTATCATATTAGTTAATGCTTTCCACTGTCACATCAGTTAAAGTAAGGTCACAGTTTGGCGATTTGCTTTTCCAGGGAACTTCCAAAAGGAAGGTTCCAGCTCCCCAGGCCAAGGTGGAAGGCAGCAAAGTCTCTCTCTGTCCCCGGCAGAGTGGGACTAGCCGTGGGCAGATATCAGGAGAAAAGCGCCCAGGTGGTGAAGCCAACGCATCCCACTGACCTTTTAAGTCCATATCCAGTGTTAGCCATTCATGCTGATTTTGAACCTTGTAAAACGGTACACTCCCACCCAAGTTTCCCGCCCAGCTCGCTGTTTATGTTTTGAAACACGATTGCGCACAAAAGTGCACATGGGTGTGGGGAGAGGGGTGGAGAAGGTGTAATTCTATGATCGCTGTAGGGGAAGGAGTAGAGAGCCGTGCTAGGCACAGAGTTTCTGGCTAAAGCGGTTTCTTGTAACACATAAACTGAGGAGTGAAACAGTGAAACCCTGTGGCTATATATCTCACTTAGCTCAAGATCATTCCACGCGCTGGCATTCAGAATGAAATATTTCAGCGCTACAATAACTCCCATCGGTTTTGTAGACGTCTCATAGGTATATTTTCAGGAAATAATGGAAGTCAGTGGAGGTTGAAAAAAACAAAACATTCCAGGTCGTAGAATTTCGTAGAAGACTATTTTAGAGGACAGGTCGTAGAAGACTATTTTCCTCCCGAACATCGCATGTGTTTATTGAGGCGAGGTAATATACAGAGGTGAGGGTGTAACAAAAGTTCAATATCCCCTTAACCCTTGTGGCTATTGTGTGCCAAGCAGCAGCAGCAGCATGCAAGGAGCTGAACGCGACCGAGGCCTGGTACGACGCCGAGGAGCACTTTGTGCCCGCTAAACCCACTCTGGCAGCGGGAACGGGAGGGGCCCCACCAGCGCCATCAAACGCAGAGAGAAACGGCAAGAGCGCCGCGGAATTAGCTTCCCGATTATAGCTACACGTACAAATACTGTATGGAATCCTGAGCAGGGTCTCTGCATGTTGTCACAGGGGCCGCCACGGGTGTGGGGAAGACAGTCATGGAGAGCGCCATCCTCTGTGTTGCTAACCTGCCCGAGGATGCGACAGAGGCAAGTCTGCTGCTTTTGCTAACATGGATAGTCTCCAGTGGTGCCGTGAACACGCCCCTGTGTGAATACTGTCTCATTGTACCGTAATAGGCATAAGTGGCCACAGTTGAGTCATTAGGTATCAGAAAGCGGATGCAGAAAACGAACATAAACAGTTAAAACATATACGGTTAAATGCTTTGCAAACTGTGTGTTTGCAGAGAGATGTGAAGCTGTGGTTTATGAAGTACCACGTCTCTGATGTGACGATCACCAAATGGGATGAAGATCTCAGGTGCGTCAATGTTCCCGTCTCTCAGGACGTGGTGGGATCGTCTTGCCGTGTCTCTCACGGTAGATATCCTACCTAGGCCTGTCAGTTTTGTATTGTCACTGCAAAACCCCGGCTAATCCCATATTAGATTTATTTAAATTTAGCAGACGTTTTTATCCAAAGCAACTTACAATTAGTACATTTTACATGGAGCAGATTGGGGGTTAGGCATCCTGCTCAAGGATGCTTTCAGGTAGGCCACCTCTGGGGATTGAACCCACGACCTTCCAGCTGGGAGTCCAACACCTAGACCACTAGACTGCCCTATATTAAACATCTGTCTAATCATCTGCGTAACTGGGGGCGGGATAGTCCAGTGGGCTTCGAAGCCCCGGAGCTGGCCTACCTGTAAGCATCCTTGAGGAGGATGCCCAACCCCTACCTGCTCCTTGTAACACTTGAAACTGTACTAAGTGACGCTAGTACACTTCAGCCAATCACTGACTGTGATTGGCTGTGATTTGGTTCAGAGTGGCCCTGGTGTGCATACGTGACCCGCTGTCTGCGGAGGCCGCGGTGAGGGAGATGCATGGCTTCAGCGTGCGGGGCAGTGCTTTGCAGGTGGAGCGCGTGCAGGAGTCGGGTGTCGGAGGTCACGTAGACCGGATCCAGCGGGCCTGCACCGCCAACCCTCCCGGGACGTCCGGCTGCAGCGCCGCACCGCAGAGCCCCGAGGCCAGCTCAGTCAAGGTGAGGAGGGGAGGAGCTTCAGACTAAAACAGAAAACCAATGGGAGAAGCGATGATATGCAAGCTAGGGGGTTTAACAATGTATGAACAAGGTATGTTCTCAATTTAAATAAATAAATAAAAATGTATGTATATATATTAAACACAATTTGAAAACCAAAGGAATGTTTCCAGCTGGGTTCCAGAAATCTGTTGGTGATTGTGAGATGATTTAAAAAAAAAAAAACGATGTTTGTAACTTCCAATCTAGTTATATTAACCGGAATAGAACATGCGTGCACATTTCAATGTCAGTTTCGATTGGACTCCCAGCCGGAAGGTCGTAGGTTCGAGCCCCAGAGTTGGCCTACCTGTAAGCATCCTTGAGCAACATGCCTAACCCCTACCATCTCCATGTAATAGCACCATGTAACCCCTACCTGCTCCATGTAATAGCACCATGTAACCCCTACCATCTCCATGTAATAGCACCATGTAACCCCTACCATCTCCATGTAATAGCACCATGTAACCCCTACCTGCTCCATGTAAT
>JAOEHI010003311.1:0-42500 GCA_025447815.1 Percopsis transmontana
CACATGCATGCACACAATATACACATATATTATTGCGTCATGCATAAAAGAAAAGAGGCCCTTCTTTTCTGTCCAATTGTCCCAATTTCTGCGGATGTAAGTCTTTAAGCACCAGATTCTCTCCAACAGACAGGAAATATACAAAATTGGCTGTGTCTTGTGAACCGCTCCACTTCCTGCAGTGGGACGGCCGCTCCATAACTGATTGACACTGCTGTGGCCTACATATGGAGTTCCAAGCCAATGAATCTGTGTGCGACGCCATTTGAGCCATGCACCGCCAGTCGGTGCACATGACCGCTCCTACAGTCCCATAGCATCTGTAAAGTCTGTCAGCCCCCCCCGACCACCTACACCATCAACACACATCCCACCCTAGCTCTCGACACCCCCTCATCCCCTTCGTCCTCCTGAGCTCCTTACGCCAATCTGAACCTAAGACACTGTACATCTGTTCAACATGGCTGCCGCCTAGCATGTGACCTCCCGGCTAGCTAAGAGGAGGCCTATGTCGGAGGGTACTGGCTGGGGTACAGAGCTGGCACCATGGGTGCCTTTTTTACTTTGCTCCTTGTTGTAGTTGTCAGTGTCTTCCACAGTCTAGTTTGACATATTAAATAGCCTACATCAATTAGAAGAATATCAATTTGAATTTCTGATAAGGAAAACATGTAAATATTTAATGTAATTTAGATATAAACACAATTCACAGCTCTACAAAATACAATACAGTATCAGAGAAAATACCAAATATCTAAATTGTATAATTTGTAGTTTACAAGTTATTATATTATTATTGTTATATCATTATTGTTTTATAATAATAATATTAATAATATAATAATAATATCTACCTTTATACAAAATAAATGGCATGTGAATGTAACTTTTTCTAACTGTAATTACAATCACGTTATAGGGCCTAGGTATACAGTAAACAGGAATACATGGGTGTTTGTTATTAAGGTTGTGAAAAGAAACTACTTAGGTTAAATTTGTTTCCATAATAACCTATCAATTAGCCTAGTAAAATAATATATAATGGTAATAGGAATCCACAATGATACGGGGATTGAACTAAAATGCACAAATGTATAACTTACTAAATGAATAAATGAATGAATACATGTATATTAATCTCATTTTTATAGTATTAGATACACTAAAATGGCAGCCTTTCCCCTATATCTGGACTTGAGCCACAGCAAAAAACTTGAATCAAGTTAGTTAGTTATTAATGCATGTTTTATCCGTTAGTGACATCAATGGCCAGCGTTCTCATATGCCAAAGGCGACAACTGCTTGTCACCTACATTATGCTGCCCATCCTACACATCCTACACGAGCTCTGTGTCATGTTCGATATAGCGCCGATTCCATCATCGACTGCAAAGTCTGTCCTGGAAACTAGAAATAATTAATAAATGAAAAAGTTCCTCGAAAATGCATTATTTTTGTGCCGTTAATATTTGACACGCATATATAGGCTAATTTTGGTTGGTTGTTTTATAAAGCCAAACTTTCAAACGTAATTGTATTTTTTTTGCAACTTCGGTAAGACTCAATTCAGTAAGAGCAATTTTCCATGAGCAGAATAGCCAGAGAAACCGCGTTCTTTTCTTTTTCAAATTCACATCTTTATAAGGCTTCCACTAGGCACTTCAATAGTTTTCCGTTGTGATAGTTACTAATTGTTTCTTTTGTCCTTTCAATCGTGGTGACCCTAAATACGTTTGCTATACCCATTTGCCTTTGAAAGCCAAATGTAAAATAGCTTTTAGAGACCGGCCAGGAAGGTTATAAGCTTCACTGATACCAGCTCCCTGGGCCAAACAGGCAGCTTAACTCTTTACAAAGTGTGCGGGCACTGTTGGGCAAAATGGCACACGCTATTTTTTTTCTTTTTAATGTTGATGGTGTCATTTCATCCGTGTTCAATAGTGAGGAGGGGGCAAATAAAGACAGAGATAAACAGAGAGGGAGGTGAGAGACCGGACAGGAAGGTCCTGAAGAGGTGAGATCTAACTCACAGTAAAAACATAAACTCGTCCCGGATCGTCTGCATTACCCTTCCACGCAATAAACAGCCAAATATCACATAAAGAGACCTGGACAATTATGCAGTTATGACGCGTAAATATGAAGGGGTAGCGTAACTCATTCAAAGTGATGAAGGCTTTTAACTATATTGTTCAGTTTGCCTCGGCGAAAATATAAAATACGAAACCGAAATTGCCTATATTTATATTAAAAAGAGTGTTGCCGTTATTCTATGTTATAACATTTTCGTTCCACAAATTAGAAAACAATATATAGGCCTAGGCTATATTTGAATTGATAATAGGACAGTCCACACATAAGATGAATTGTCCCTAATGTTTTTACGAGATGTACAGTATAAAAGTCCTTGTTAGAAATTACAGATTATGAAGCATTAACTTGAGAAGAACTTCAGATACCATAGGCCCATGTGTTTATTCAAATACGCTACGTCAGAGAAATTTACAAACAAAAGTTAAAGACCAAATTTCACTTAATAAGCTGTAGCCTCGTGGGCATACGGAACATAAAACACTTGGTAATGGCCAAATAATATTTGATATTTAAGATATCCAACTTCAATCTGCATATTAACTGTGAAGTAAACGACTGTAAAATCAAAGCTCTGATATTATTAATTGGGCTAAAAATCTATAGCCTATACAAAAAATGTAAAGTTGACAAAGTTGTTTTAATTTATATAGTCAAATCCGTAATGGCTGTAATGTGAAGAGAACATATTCATGAACTCGGAGTCCACGTGCCTGCTGTGTGTGTATGTGCCTGACCCATGGCCCCAAAGACGCACAGTGTGGCCGGGTAATGTTGCCCGTGAAGGCCGCTTGCTTCTCCATAATCTCTGGGATCCCAGAGAGAAGTCACAGCAGACAGCCATAAATCACCTGGAGTATTAAAAGCTTAGGTAAGCCCCTAACCAGGTCACCGGACTAAAATTTATGGCATCACTTAAATTGGGAATAGATTGTTCTAACGAAATTCATCAACTTCAGTCAGCTGCTGCGCGCACACATTTACAATTTCTAAAACAGGGAGCGCCTCCATGTAGGCCCAATATCTCCCCAGCAAGACTCCACTTAGCGATGCAGGACATGTGTTCCAAGTTATAAGTGAACGGGTGGTTTCTTTATTACACATCATAAGCTACCGCCCTTTCTTGTGAGCGTCGTTATCTGTAGACTGATTATAACTGCCAAAAGAACTACAACCATTAACAGATATGTCAACATTATATTGATATCTAATGAAACTTCATTCAGAATCACAGTATTTATTCGAGTAAACATTGGCGGAAGCATGCGTGAACTATGCCATGGTATCCAAAGTATGAATTTAAAACACATGATGATCTATTATTAATACGTGTTTTACCTTGTTTGTCATAGGGTGAATGAAATAAACACGATGGTTAGATGTCTAAATTATTATCGCATATTTAATGGTGTTGATAATAATGCTAATCCTTACGTAGGCCTACTCTTAGCAACTAGGCAGATATGTAAAATACGGACAAAACTTAAAATTAGACCAGAAAGCTGTGAGCGAACCACTTAGTGAATCAGTGGCCCACTGTCCTACTTTTTACTGGCAACTGAAACACACGCCAAGCGGGAGCTTTGCCTTGACTCCACCATTCAGTAGGCCTAGTGTGGAGTATAATACAAGTGCAGTAAAACTGTTTGCAATGCTCTTGTCTTAAAAGGCAGAGTAAGACACCAAAAAGGCAGCACTTTTAATTCATTGTTTTAAAGACAGTGAATAAAAGAGAGAGACTGTTTTCTGAAAGTCGAGAATACCGATCGATTTTACGCACGCACATCAACAAAGGCAGCTTGCTCTGGTTTCTAATAGAAAGACACTACACGAATAAACAAAACATTCTTGGACGGAGGAACACTAACAATATTTTGATTTTCATTGTGACAAATTTTGAAATTTCTTTAAAAAATAACGATACAATTGCATAGATTACATCATATGTAGGCTAATCGATAAAAGCATGGGATTTCTACGTGGGAAGTAAACATAATATTATATATATTGAAATATATTTCAAACAGTGACCTCTGACCGGATCTTGTCACACAGGCCAAGCACCTCTAAAACCCCAAAATACACGCAGCTGACATAGGGAAAGTGTGTGTGTCTGGGCATGGCTCGAGCTGCATTCTCCAGGAGCTACAACGGACACCGAGCCTCGACTCCCTGTTGAGATAGCCTACACTAAAGACTAATTTCCCAAAAAGAGAGAGAATAGACAATTGCTGATTTTAGATGATGTTAGGGAAACGAATACGCAACTACAATGGGTATGGATTAGCTTTCGCCGAAGGGCATATCTATGGACCGTATGGCCAGAACGATTCGTTGTGTAAAACAATGAACCCCGTTACCATTCATTAGAAACAGATTCAAGAAAATCTGACCTTATTTCGTGAGATATAACTAAAGTTTCCACATAAAGCTACACCGACCTCGTTCACGTCAGTGTTGCTGGCTCATTTCGCCTTAGTTAGTAACGTAGCAGAAAAACCCTTTACGCAGCACCTAACGCAACAGAACCAGAATTAAACAAAAATATGATCTTACCTTCAACGGCGTACACCGCGGGCAGCAAAATGCTGCATAAAACCATGCTGCAAAAGTAATCCATTGTCATAACGTGGTCAAGCTGGACATGTAAATAGACCCACGGGAGAGAGGAAACAACCCTATGTGCTCTGGCGCTCTGCGCACCCAGTCCCAGCCGCGTCAAGACACCAAGACGGGAGTTACCTCCATACACAAAATGTGTAAATTCGAATATTTGCAGGGGCCCAAGGGAAATCACCTTAGTGGAGTTTTAGCAGTCCCTCGACTTGTTCTATATGATTCCCAAGGTGCTTTATTAAGCCGGAGAACAGGCAACGAGCAGAAATCTCCAATATACCGCGCATCGGCTATACATAAAAACAAGTTGCACCGTTCGCCAACGCTATCCGAAAAATATTTCCACCGGTGTTTCGTTGATGTTCGATTATAGCATAAATATGGTCCCTTCACACAGTCCTTCTGGGGAGATCCAAAGACTTTTTCTGTGGCTGAAGCCAAGGAGACAGCCGGACCTCTGTCAGAAACGTTTTAGTCTCAGCTACGCGTGTACACGCACACATGCACCCATGTTTAAATGCAATTCCAATAAACACCGCATTGGTTTATATAGATATATGCTGTAGGTCCCTGAGCGAATTGATCGGCGTGGTTCTTGCAAGCGTATGCTCCGCTTGGCGTGTGCATTGGAATGAAGAACGGTTATGCTGAAACACTGAGAGAGTGGAGAGAGAGAGAGAGAGGGAATAGAGAGAGACTCGGGCCATGGGAGGAGGGGTTACGATTGAAGCAGCTGTCAGTCTCCACTAGTCACACCCCCGCAACTCCAGCTCAGATATTCATGCCTGCTTCAGCCCCACTGCCTTTCCATACTCGGGAATCCCAACGCATACAGACACAGACACAAGGCGGTTTGTTTGGGCAGGGACATAGCGCCCCCCCGCGGGTTGTTTCCAGTTCAGTGGTCGAAAATGGTGAAGGATGAGTTGTTGCTGAGTTTTGGTTTTGATATAAGTATACGTTCCTGAGATTGTTCATATATAAAGCTTTGACGTGGCAACTGTGGAGTTTAATGATGTCAATAGGTAAAACCGGAAATTTGGGGATTATCTGACTGGGAAAGCATCACTCATGTCTGTGTTGTACCCTATTTACAGCACTTCGTTTTCAAAAAGTTGTAGGCTAAAAAATGACCGGATATTCTACCAATTGGTTGGTGATTCCGATTCAAGGACTCGAAAATTTTTTGCTTTCTCGGATTACATTAGCAAATGTACTATTTGGAATTGTAGCGCTGATTTATATGGGTTGTTTTCAAAGTTAAGGTTTGTATTATAAATACGAATAACGCACATTGGCGCTGAATTATTCAAAAATCTTTGATGTCCCTCATATCGACTGCCGTCGGCTGGACAAAAGGTTCACCCAAACAGTTTTCCTCCAGTAGCCTACCAACTGGGAATAAGTTTTCTTTCTCTTTGAGAAGTAGCCTAAACGGACATCTGGCACGACCGGTATTTTACAACCTATATCTAAGTGTCATCACTTTTACAATCATTTTATTGTATCAGGGAGTGCTTGAAGCTTTTCAACCGAAGTAGTTAACTATGTTTACAAAGGATTGTCTTCAGCCAAATGGCAACACATTATTTTTCTCCCCATGAATAGATTGTCATAACAGCTTTAATAGCACAAAAGGAAACCCGTTAGCTTTCATTTCAATGAACGTCTTCAAATTGTTTTTACTATGTTTTACTATTAGGCTAGTGTTTTCTATTGGCTATTATTATCATTTTACAATGCAAAATAATGGTTTGAATTAACTGAAATGCCACTTGGTTACCTTGCTATCTCTCGGGGAAAATGTTGAATGCTGACAAAACAAACCGGCTAGCCTAGACAGGAAGAAATTCATGATGGACCATAGATTTTTTTAATGTTATTTCTTTCCTAGATAGTGCTTTGTTTTAACCCTACTCTGTTTTACAAAACAAACATACATTTTATAATCATTCTAATTATAGTCTATGGGTTGCATATAAAGTAGGCTATAGGGCGTAAAATTATAATGCTATATATGAATAGTGAACTCCAAACAGCAGATATAGCCGACCCACATCGTCTCTGCAGCATAATATAACACGTACAGAATTATTTGGCATCGATGTCTTTAAAAGATCTGAAATAAAATATATGTAGGGTCATTATATTTTGGGGCGGCATATATGTAATTGTGTAAAACATTAACATGCAGTAGGTACCTACTTTTAGGCTTGTACACTCACAGGTGCCCGGCCAAAGTTTAAGCGCACATGTTATTTCATAAGAGGCGCATCCCAATATAACCGTTGCGTGCCATTATCTAAATTCCTTGTTTGTCAATATGTTTGACCGCCAGTCCGGCCGTCTGTGTAGCGTCGCCACTCTCGCATAAGGTCTGTTGACACTCACCGTGATAAAGCACCGGCGATCTCCGGGGTCACTTTCCATTGCATTCTAGGATTTCTTTCTAACATAGCACTGCTTTAACTATAGCTTACGTATATCTTGCTTAGTTTTTGGTTTCCAAACACAACATTTTTGTTAAGCCTGCACCTGGCTGAACTCAAAGAACGCAGAGTAAAACAAATGTACAACAATAGGGGTTGAATTCTTGACTTAAGTTATCTGGAAGTAGTCTATTTCTCTTAGAGAACACCCTAATCCTTTTGAGATGCCAAAAGTTTCGTAAAATTGTCAATAAGTCTAAACATGTACAACATCTGAAGTTTTTACATTCCCAATGTATTGTTTATTGATAAGTTATGCTTTGAAATATTTTAAGAATATATTTGAGTTATTATTATCATTATTATTATTATTATTATGTGTTACTAAAAATAACAATAGATTTGAAATGTAGTACATTATCTGGTTTTTAATAAGGAAAAATGGGCACATAAATCATTGCAATATGTGAATTGATGTATATTGAGTATATGTGTACAGAATTGAGTATATGTGTACAGTATATTTCTACATTGTAGGACCCAATAATACACCAGAACCAGGTCGCCCACAAACCAAATTTGTCAGATGTCAATATGAATTCCAGTATGTTTCAGAAAGATCCAGTCCCCCTTGAATGGAAAATCATTTTATAAGCGTGGCAGCTCGGGTAAGAGGATCTGTGGCAGCTTTCAAGCAGAATGCCTTGCTTATTGCCAAAACCACACTGAGGCCTGCTTGCTCTCCTGTGCTACCGGAAGCACAATGAGTTCACAACTGCCACCCTGCTCACTGAATAAGGTCAGAAAGACCCTGTAGAACAACAGTGTTGAGCAAAAAGCCAAGCTATACAGCTACATTTCAAATGTCACGCATCACTTAAGCTCTCTTTTTGACTATCAGGGAGTAAGAAACGACACCAAACATCTGACAGGAGAAAGTCTTGAATCCTAAATGTTTGCCCAATTAAAAAAGAAAGTGTGTTACTCCATAAATATGGGCTTGGAATAAACCAACATGAGAAGGGCAGGCTGTTTCCTATGAATGGAAACTCCATCTTAATGGACGGCTCTGTACTTTAACAGCTTCGGATGTTGTTTTTACAAAATGTATAAAAACCGAGTTTATTCTAGCCGTTTTCATTTTTTACAGTACGTGTTGTTATTTGGGGCTGCGTTGGCTGTGGAGGTTTCCCCCTTCTGTGAATGGCAGTAGTAAAACCGTATATAGCCTTGTTGTAGGACGATGGCCTCTCCCTCGAAAGGTCTGTTTTTTGTAAAGCACAGAGATTAGTTGAGAACGATCCCATTGTTGGGGCTTGGGGGATGGGGTGTGGAGGGGGGCACTGAGAGCTCGGGAGAACGTCCCACCCGCACCTGGCGCACATTAGAAACTCAATAAGTAAAGTGGCAGACATTTTATTGCCATATGGAATTTTCTCAAGCTTACCCCAACTGCGGCTTCAGCAGCCCCTCGCTAACCTTGTCGTATGCCGTCATATCGGTGTCTGGATTTCTGTCTTCAACACAACACAAATGGCGCATTAAAGCACATAGACGCACGCATGCACACACACACACACACACACACACACCCACACACACACGCTTGCATGCAGACACGCTGACAATAATGACACACCACAATCAAAAATGCTCACACACAGACATAAAAAACATGTGTCTGTGTGTGTGGTGGTAGGGGCATGGGCATGCTTAATCTCACACACACACACACACACACACAGGCCAAATGAACCCACCGGGCCCACAACCATATATCCATTTCCAACACACATCCCTCCAAACACGTCTCTCCCCCGACCCATCCACTGAAGATCTGCCCCTCCTTGCACCATTACTTCTGCCACCAACCAGCTACTGTCTACTGTCTTTAAAGAGTCGCTCGTCTTTCAGCGCCGTCTGTCACCTTTTAGCCTCATGGAGGGATCCCTCACTGTGCCAGCTGACTCCAGATTTATGAGTCACCCTCTCTCCCCGGACCCCTTTAGCACGTGCACGCATTGTACAGACATACGTCATACAAGGTCACAGCTAGTGAGCACAAGGTCACAGCTAGTGAGCACAGTGAATACAAAGTCACAGCTAGTGAGCACACGTAGAGGGTCAAAATCAGAAAGGGTAGATGTAGTTCTTTGTTGACAAAGTGTATTACTTGATATTACATTCTGGATAGCAATAGAAATAAAGATAGCAACCTTAAATTGATGATGTTAGGGACACAAAATTAAAATGTAGACTGATAGAAATCTCCCGAATTTACGCCTCTCTTTTGCTGTCCCTCGCTTTCGTGCCTCTATGAGCTGAACAGTGTGAGCTTTGATATGATTGGCTGGCTGTAGTGTACAGGGGTGGAGTTAAGGCTGGTATTTTTGGCCAGCACTGACTGCGGTGCGCTTGAGAGGCTTTATTCCTATTAAATCAATGGGAGAGCCCCATGTGTTGCTACTACTCCTGCTGTTGTAAATGTACGGCCTTCTCAACGTGCAACTTATTCCCTCCATGTTCCCAAGGTACGCCTGACTGTACTTCCAAGATTTACACTCCGGGTCTTTACATCCATGGCTGCGTTTGAAATATCTCGCTCTTAATTCCTGCCAGCACAATTACTTTGTATTCATAAAGATCCCTGACATTCCCATCGCAGTGGCAGATTACTTACTGTAAAACTGCATTTGACTGCAAAATGAACACTCAATTTAATGTAATAACTGAATGTTTCGCAAAGAAAAATTCCACTGTGATAGATTCGGATTCCGTGTGGAAAGATAATAAAGAGATACATGGGAAGAGGCACAGATCTTCATGGGAGCTTCGCTTGGCGTCGGCTATATCAAAAGGTCTTGGATGACTAATCACCTCCTCTGGCCCAATAGCATAATGATTGATTGGCTCAGAGCCTCACACCGTCTGAGATAACATTGTTCAAAGTGCCCAAACAGAACGCCAACACAGCAACTCCCTCGTGGCGTCCCTCCTTCCTCTTACCCACAAATCCTCCAGTGAACCTTGACCTTTTAGCGTGTCCAGCGGCAAACATGATGGCCCCTGCATGCTGTGACCCGGTCATCGGTAGCTAATGCTTTTCTACTGTAGGTCATATAGGCTCCTTGTCAACGTACCATTAAAAAAACAGCGAAATAGTATTTTAAGCCGATCTAAGATAATTTAATGCAATACTAAAACATATAAAAGCTTTATGGCATACTTACAAACGCTGTAAAGATGTATCAAAATCGTGCTTCAGAAGTACATATCACACACTGTCAACTAGTTATGTTTGTATGTATAGATCAATGGTTTGACTATGACTTTTTATGAGCATTGCATTGCAACAATTCCTCCCTGTCTAGTTACCATGAGTCAGGTAAAAGCGGCTTCAACATTTTCTTCCCACAAAGCACCTTACTATCCCTCAGCACTCCCCAAGGCAGTTAGTCACAACGACGTACTTAACCACAGACGCACATGGTTTCAGTTTAGCCCACGCTCCCATTCTACATGGCTTCCCTACTGTCGCTCGCTCTGTGAGAGCACATCACCCGGACAGCATGCTGTGACCCAGAGCTGCGTAATGGGAAGCAGAGGGCCCTAACCGCTGCAGTCGCCCCCAAATCTGGCCACCCTATGGGAAACATGTCAGTCACACCCACTCTCGCTGGTTTATGCTCATGGCTTGGGAAGCTCTTCCAACCTATCTGAAAAGCGATTAGGAACCTGCATTTGGCCTGCACCAGAGCTATTTGGTTGGTTTCACATAATGCAACCCAATATGCAAATAAAACGATAGTGTATACACAGGTGTGTTCTTTGATTTGCAAGATACCAAGAGGCTCAGTTCCATCACTGTCACTATTTCATTACTTTAACAGACATATTCAATATATGCAGCAGTGTCAACGTGCTGCTAGCCAAAAGAAAGCAAGCTCTGAGTTACTTCAGAATGTCACCGTATGCAAATGTCCCATAATTGTGTCCAGATAACATGTTTGTTGTTATCTGGACACAAAACGGAGAACCCCCGATCTCGGCGGTTAGGAAAGAGTTAGCATGGTGCCCACCGAACGAGGTAGGTGTGCTAACAGGGACCTTTGTGTAAACCTGTTAGTTGGTCAGGTGGTCAGTTCCCTTTCTGGCTGGCTGGATGCTGCTAATCTTGAGCATGTGGTGTGGACACAGAGAGCTGTTAAGACGGGGAAAGTCTAATTTATGTGTGTGTGGTGGGAAGAATATGTACAGTATATGGGCTTAATCTTTGTAACTTCAGTACGTATCTGTGTGGGTGAATGCAGGGTGGTCATGTTGCTAGTGTGTGCATGTGTGACCTATACAGTACCTGTAGAGTATACTACTTAGCATAATAAAGTAAAGTTTGCTATGGTCATATTCTTTACCCTTTGGCCTCCTTTAAACCTGGCACTTATATGTGGCTCTTATTTAGATTGCGTCCAAATATACAGTTAAGTTAGATGGACTGATATTGAATTATTATTTGTAATACTGGAATTATATTCCATATTAAATTCACATGTGTCTATCCTTTGATTAGCAATTCACTTCCCCTCCTAATATTAACATGGTATTCAAGCAGCCTGCCAGCTGGGAATGCTTCCTGCTTGTAATAACGAAGGTTTATTTCCGTTTACATAATTGTTGCACAGCATTTACAATTTATTGCTGTTGCTAGGTATTCAGCTTTGGGTAAACATGTAATATTTGGGTCTATGTGTATTGGAATTATACACTTTTATAATTACACAAACAAGATCAAGAGTACGTCAAACACACTTATCCATACTAATCACATAGCCTAAATCAATTAAAGAGACACAGTACATACAGTAAAGCAAGCACCTCAGAGATTTCATAAACAGCTAGTGGTTTTGAGTTGATAGTCAAATAGATAGAAAAGATGAGCCAACAGCTGTCTGCTGTAAACTGTTGACAATAATGCCAAGGGCTGCATAAAACTGATTTTCAATCCTCAGCTGCTGCTTAACCAATTGCGATGACTTACATACGCTACAATGGGAAGTGTGGCATGTAAGAGCAATGTATTTTTTGCCAAGGAGATACAGTATAAATACCTGAGCTGAAGATTGATGTAAAGCCTTATGGTAATCCAGATAAATTATACATAACCACAATCTAATTATAATTTACATTAATAGCAGGTGTAAATGCTGCTATAATTTAGTGAAGCTAAATTAAAAAACCTGATCGAATTTGTACAATCATAGTGATGCTTCACAACAAATCCTTCACGAGAAATCATCACAAAAATCACATAAAAGTATAGTCACAGACGAATCACACACACAGTTTCACAGTTGTCTAGTCTCCAGTAGACTCACCATGCAGTCAGAATACCTCACGGTGATACTGTTATTTTGCTTGAGGGCACTCACTTGTTCATGCGCTTACACCTGATTACATCATCAGTTTTTTCAGATGGAAGGGAAACTGGTGATGATAGCCTCCAACAAATATAAAATGTATCCTACTTGTGAGTCATAACAGTTTGAGTTCGCTGTTTGTGTATAATCATCGCTGTAGTGGGTCTGGTATCAGAGAACGCATACTGGAGGCATAATGTAAATGAGTCACTGGTCATGTTAGTTATTTCAGCTTCACTCATATGTTGTGTAAGTGTGTATCTTCTCTAGTTTGCCTCTGTTAACCAGGTCTGTTGTTATTTCATAATCACTAGCACTAAGCATGTGTAAAAGGGTTAGGTTTAAAAATAGAGCTTAGCACAATGGAGTATGTCTAACTCTCGCTCAACTGTACATGTTTCAACAATAGAACGCTAGGATTCGTTGACAGATGGTAATTATGCATACAGGCGCGTCTGTAGGTATTACGCAAATGCACAATCATGCACACACATGCCTGCACATTTTGTGCATACCTGTGTACATAGGGCGAAAAATGTATTGACACATGTGCGCGGCGGCACAGCACACATACACACACACACACGCACATGCACACTCACACACACTGACACACACACACACACACACACACACACACCCAGCACGTCAACCATATATCAATGACACGGATGTAAACACTGAAGAAAACAGTGTAGCACTGCCAAAAGCTGCAGTACTCACCGCCACACACCAACCTATAACCAACCACTCTGCCTGGTACCTTCTGCAGATAAAAACAGACAATACCGATACTCACTGCCAAGATGCAATCAATCAGGAAAGAGTGTCTGTATCATTTGTTATGAGCAGGTGCGATGGAGAAAATTGACGCGCAATGTTTTATTAGGACAGGGAGAATTTACTGCCAGTGAATTGATAGTAGACATAATGAAACAATAAAAATGTCTACTATGCTAGCTGGGACAAGGCGCTCTCTCTCTCTCTTTGCGTATGGGCGTTGTGGGTTGTATGTGTGTGCGTGTGCCTGAGAGAGAACCGCTTTACTCAACATTCCCTCTCATCCATGCTCCATTGTCTTGGTAACTGATAAGGAAGCACTCCAGGTGTTTGCAAACACTGTGTCAACAATGGACGAGGACAATTGAGTTTTTAAAGCACTTGGAGGAGTGGAGACAATGAGGTACAGTGAGATAGAACTGGAAGGTGTGTGTGAGAGAGAGAGAGAGAGAAAGAAAGAGAGAAAGAGAGAAAGAGAGAAAGAGAGAGAGAGATCTATAATAATCCCCAGTCTTAATTGACCACATTGTTACCTGCAGTAAGTAGTGGCTGGGTGTTTTGAGGCTTCGCTCGGTGGTCTCACCCAATCGCATTCATTCCCTCCAACAACACACACACACACACTCACACACACACACATGCGCGCACACACACGCGCACACACACACGCGCACACACACGCGCGCACACACACGCGCGCACACGCTTGCAGGTCTGTCACCCACGGCGCTGTGACTGATGTCTGCACGGACCCTGCCGAGCAGCTCAAGGGGCATCTGGTCTTTTTCCCCTCTCAGTCGCTGAAATGTAAACACCCGGGTCGCCTGGATCGGCCAAATGAGCACCTGGTATTTCAAAGTAAGCTAGGCTGTGACTTTCTGTTTTTTCCAAGTGGGAGCATGACTGGTGTGCATTATGCAGACATACACAAACACACACACACACACACACACACACACACACTAGCTCGCACGCACACTTGTGTTCCGCAGACCCGCGGAACACAAGTGTACTTGTGCGACACACTCACACACACTCACACTCACACACACACACACACACGGGCACAGAGACCTGGGAATCGTTACGTGACCACTTTGTATGCCTGTCCACACACGCGCACATATGCACTTATATGCGCGCAATGCCACACACACACACACACACACACACACACACACACACGCATCAACACACACTGCGTCATTCTCTCACCTGGTGCGGAGTTTAGTCTGCATCCTGTGTAATGCTATACGCTAGGATTACTGCGGCCCTGAGAGGCGGCGCTGTACTGGCGCGGTGTGGTGCGTGTCAAGTCTGTTTGGTCCTGGTCCCTGCTGGCCACAGTGGCTTGTCACCAGAGCGGTTCAGCGCAGAGTTGCAGAGCCAGAGCCCCGCAGACCTTCGGCCGTACCGAGAAATGCTGGTCACCGAGGACAAAGCAGAAGGATAGAGCATGTTCTCCCCCGTTTCGTCTTTGCCTCTTCCGTAAACAACGTTATTCATTTGTTCCTCAGGTTCCAACAATAGCCAGCGTAACAGCAAATATACATGGAATATGAAATCATGTCTCCCGCTGATTGGTTGATAACTATAGTTGTTACAAACTATACCAACCACGACACATCAAATCCCCAAATGCATTTGCTGCCTGGTTCAGATCACCCTTTGTATTTGTTGTGTTTCCATCAAACCATGTACATGTACACATATGTTGACATGTTGCTGTTGCATTCCGATGCTCAGGAGTCGGGTTTCCTGCACTACAAGATGTGCCTGTGCAAGGCTCTACATGCATGTCAAGACAACGCTCGGGTACATTCATCTATGACACTGATGAAAACAATGAACTATTGATACTATGCATCTTATCTTTGGCAAAATGAACTGCAAGTGATTGCAAGTATAAAGTAATAAATATATCATGCTTTCACACCATGCAACACTGAACAATAGACCTCATTCACATTAAGTTAATTTGGCTGATGAGACTTGTTCTCAGGTGTGGGCGTGTACACACTGCTTGTTGTTTGCACTTTAACTTCATTCCACTTGAACCCGTGAATTGGTTTAATCAGCCAAATAAACTCTAAACGCAAACGCAAAGGGCTTCTAGTTTTAACTGTTGTGTGAATTATGATGTTCTCTGTTTAATGCCTAAACAGGGAGACAGTTCCAGGTCACTGAGAAAAAGGTCTTCGCTCATGATCAACTTGGTGCATGACATTAAAATAGATTCACAGACAATCACCATTTGGCCCCAAGGTGCCCTTTGATTCAAAGCCTAAACCTCTTCCTAAAATGGGCAGAGTTTTGTTTGAGTCTCGTGGGGATTTGCCTGCTGCTTTTTTGGGACTGATTCACATTTGTGTCATGGGTGTTGTGTCATTGTATGCTTTAATATTGACAGTATGCAGCCAAACATTGGCTGTCTGTAGTCAGTACATACTGACACATTGTGCCTGATTCCACCCAGGCCGGAATGAGGCATCTTGTTAAAGTGTCTACTTATGGATTCCTGCATTCCATTGCACTAAATCACCAGAGGTTTGGTAGGTGAACACGTGTGTGTGTGTGTGTGTGTGTGCACGACCGTGTGTGTCTTGTGTGTGTTGTCCTGCTGGATATAACATCCATAAAAAGATTTTGATCTTAGAGACATGATAGCGAAGCAGTCTATAACACAACTATGGCACATGCACACACACACACACACACAAACGCACACACACACGGGCACGAAACTTGTTTTTTCACTACCTTCTTCAACATCTCTCCTCGGTTTCAATTTCTTTCTCTGTTGCAGACACACACTCACAAACAGTCACAAGTACACACACAAACCCTGTTAGTGGCTGGTCGGTATCAGTGGTTTAGTTTTACGAGAGGTGTTTGTGCATGCAGGCGAAGAGGGAGCGCAGGGTCTCATTGCAATGTGTATTCAAGTGTCTACGTGTGGGCGTGTGCCTTCATGTGCTACAGATACAGTAGAAGCAGAAACGCCTCCCTGCGAACATGTCAGGCTTTTTTCACTTTCTCCAAGGTTTTCATGAGGGTTCTCACAGGAGCGTGTGACCCACTAGCACTACAAAACAACGCTCTACTTTGTAGCGAATGCCTGGTTTTCTGGAGTGCTTGCATCCACTGGGGAAAAAGAACACGTTTTACAGACGAGCGTGAGAAACGCCCGGACACAGCAGACTACAAAGGAGGCACAGTACAGAAACTCTGATAGTGTCGGTCTTTTTTTTCTTCATCTCAGTGATAGCAGATTGGATAATACAGTCCTCTTTTTAGTGTTATTGTTTGTCATTTTGTCTCTGGTGATTCATCTGTTCTGTGTGAACATTACAAAGTTTCCCAAGGGTGCAGCTGGGAAAAGTAAAGACCTGGCATCTCAAAACTGACTACAGCAGGTTTGTAGGACCTTGACTAAATCCCTCCCCTTTCAACAGCAGTCCGCCTTTGTGTTTTATTCCTTCCTGTTTATTTCCCCATGTCCCTCTTTCAACCTTTCTTTAGTCTTACTCTGTTTCTTCTCTTAAACATGAAAGCTTCAGCTAACCGAAAGCTCGTGGTCTCTCTCTATGTACTGGGGGCAAAGGGGATCTAGATTGAAAATCCTCCCATAATGAATTAACACTTGATGAAACAAACAGATTTGCATGAGTCTATGCACCCGAGACAAGGTAGCCAGCTCCCGGCAAATAACTTTACCACCTCTGAACGACATAATATCCTAAACTAATTACTATGCCATTATTAGAAAATGTGTTACAGCTGAATCGAGGTTGAGCAATGTCAAATGACGTGACCCGAGTCCAAGAAGGGCCAATATTTTAGCAACATTACAGCAAGGTCATTGTGGAGCTTGAGGGGTAAAAAAAAAAAACTCAACGTGAGTTTGGCAAACTCAATATCTCAGCATGCTATATGTTCCATTAGGGGCCTAGCTTCCTGAGTCACATTACAGAAACAGGACCCAGGGCTCTAGTTTCCGGATGGCGCAAGGCCAGCGGTAGCGCTAACGCAGACGTAATGACAATTTCGTTGGGCGCAAGGTAGTTTTTCCTGGCGTGCCATGACATCGTTTGCGTTGAAATGGGTGTGGGAGCACAGTAGAGAGTGTGTCAGTCAAAATCAGGTGGCGCAGTGCTAGTTGTCAAATTAAAAAAAATATTACGCTAGCTGTTTGGTAGTTTCCGGGCTTTAGGAGAAGGTGCAGTAAGCACATACCTATCTAAATTCAAACACGCCACGCGTATGCTATGTTATTTCCTGAATAATTTAACTAATGACTACTGTGCTTAACTTTTTTAATACCAAACCAAATATATGCACGTACAGTATAACGTGGTGGATTATGTGCAATATTTGCGCACTAGGGGAAATGTGCACTTTGTGAACAAGGACATCATCTTCGACAGTTTCCTCCCGGGAGAAGCTTTTCTGCTCGTCTGGACTTTCGCAGTCGATTAAAAAACTGGCAGTTCGCTGAGACAGAGAGCGCACTGCTGTTAAAGGGAATGAGAGGAGCTCGGCCATAATTTAAGACAGCCCCCACCACTCCAACTGATGACTTATTCACTCTAATCCAACCATTTTACAACTGTGCCGCAGTTGCGCCCGCTTACCGCTTCCATGAAATTTTAAAAAAGTATCGGCCACACCTTAGATAGACTTGCGCCATAGACTTGCGCCATAGACTTGCGCCATAGACTTGCGCCATAGACTTGCGCCGGAAACTAGCGGTAGTTTTATTAAGGTTTATTAAGGAAGGTTTATTATTTATTGCTACTATGGTGGCAGTATGTGTGGTATTCATGTTCCTTGGCAGCCATATTGTAATGACAGCTGTGCATTTGGTTTGACAAGTAAGTTTATTATCCTCTCCCATTTTTCACATCAAAGGACTTTTTCCTTACATTACATCATCTTATAAAAAGCAGATATGCCGTGACAATACATTTATTAGTATTCTGAATGCTCTAAGGACCGTTTTGTGCCGTGTCTTCTTCATTTAATGCCTCCCTGCGCCGTCTGGTACTGTCACGGGCTAAAGGATAGATATTTTCATAATTGCTGTGGCCCACACACACCTAGGATCTAGGTGGCTTCCACCAGTTTAGCTTTTTGTTAGCCCAGTGCTGGATGGCCTTCATGTCAGGAACCCTGCTGGTTGCCAGCGGAGGTCAACCGAGAGATCGGTTGGGCACCGGCGCCCACAGATAAACCCTGCTCGCCCTGTGAGCATGGTGGGAAAGCCTGTGGGGCCTGTATGAGCAGACAGGCTGACGCGTCTAACCGACCCCTCCCTGTCCTCCCAGCAATATACCAGACGGAGGTCCCATCCAAGCAGGAATTTCACACCCTATTGACAATGTGGCTTCTGTCAGCTGCGTCAGCCATTAACAGGGGCTCATCCTTCCTTCAGTCTAGTCCCGGCTTAACCCTCTTGCTTCTGCTCTTTCTCTCACACTCATTTTATCTTTTTCCAGCAGGTTAAGCTCTAGCTCCATAAAAGGAAAATAGCTGGACTTGGAGTTTTAGAGGACATGCATCTAGGGTGTGATTGTCTTTTGTGGGTGCTCTGTTAGTTTAGCAGGAGGAAGGGGTTGTCAGGCGGCTAGGTGTTAAAAACGGGGACAAAATGGCCCTAAGAATGCCTCCCTTGAAATTACATGTGTGACGAATGTTGTTGTTTATCGACCACTTGTGAAAAGGAATACGTACTTTACACTGACTTTCCAATCCACATTTATACTGTAATTTACGTAATTAGGGGGTCCATGGCTAACACATGTCCACTTTACTCATGGAAACGTAAATCATAAAAGTCTAAAACACAGTCTCTCATTTTATAGTGGCACTGCCTTTCAGAAAAGGCTGAAATGTGGTCTGATTTTCCACAAACAACATAGGTGATTATTTCTAATTTTCTGACAATTTCTTTCAATTTGGACACATAACGGGGAGGTTATATAGGACAACCCTGGCTTTACTGGGCCGGGATCAACTCCACTGGAGCAGTTGTGGGTTTAACAGAGGCACATATTTTCGACGGTACCTACGGGAGAGAAGAGGATTAGTTGTCCCTTCATTCAGAATTATTACACATAAGCATCCAGTCAGAAACCTGCCTACTGTACCTCCAGCACAATGCCGCACAATCCAAAGAGGGTATTAGGCATGCCCTAAATGCATGATAGTCCTTGTTATATTATAAGGGAATAACCTGGATTGCCTTGACAAAGGATGTTATGGAAATTCTGTCATCATGCTGTATCCACTCCTTTCTGAAATGCAATGGGTCACGTCCCTTACCACTGAGAAACAGTACGTGGTTCAGGGTAACAAAGACTCGTTTCTATTCCTCTGTGTTGGTGTTACCAGTATGGGTGAAGATGAAGATGAAGATACATTACATATGTTTATATACAGTTTGTGGTACTTCGTGTGATCAGGAGACATGTCCATGGTAGTGTGTATGTGTGTGTGTGTGTAAAACACATTTAATAGGTCTACTCTCCAATTTATTTCTAGGGTACACAAACCCTTTATATGTGGGCAGCTGTCATAGGTTTAAACTGGGGATGTCCTGATCCTATATAAAACATCGGTATCGGGGTCGATCGAGGCATTTTTTAACTGATCGATATTGGCAACCTTGGCTTGATTCAGATCCAAATTTATTTCTGTCAAATCTTACGTCAGTTGAGCAACTTGTAATGTTCTGACACACGCTACAGTAGGCCTAAGTAGCGTAGCTTGAAACTAGATGAGATGTCCACCTCGTGGAAATTCTTTAAATTGGAAACTCAAAGCAGCCTAAAATCTACCTGCAAAGCGAGGGTTACTCAGACGAAGAAATCCCCCACGCAGCTTTCACTGGCGAGTGTATTTGAGACAGCGGTAAGGTGAGGAAATAGCAGAAAATTATTTATCTCTTTGGATGACCAGCCAATTTTGGTGGTAGCGTACGTCGGCTTGAATGAAATCATAAAAACTATTAAAAAACAAGATTATAAACCATCACACCTATCCTTCTTGACCACCTCAACCACTGATAGCTCACACCAAGGATAGTCTGGTAGGTTTTCCTGCATTAATTAGATGCCCCTCCTAGTATACTGAATCTATAATTTAATAACATAACTTAACAAGCGTTGTGTGTATATATATATGTATATGTGTGTATGTGTATAATAATAACGTTTAACACAGATTCACACCATTGTCATTGGACATTGGTCTGTTTGCCGGCTCTCTGGAAACAAAATCAAATCAAAGTACTCATATTATATTCTACTTGAAGGTCTTCTTAGACCCTATTGCCATGGAAACAGAATTTCTCTCTCGGTGTATATGTGTGTGCAGTGTTCGTGGGGGGGGGGGGTTACATGGTCATTTTTGGAGGAGCTAATCTCCACTGCTCATCCCACACATTACAGTATGTCCGAAAGTGGCGTTTCAGGGTAGTAGGAGGGCACACAGCTTGCCTTCAACCTGATTAGGGAATGGGTCGGTAATGGCAGAACCAACCAAATGAGATGGAGTGAAATTGGTGGAGGGGGAAAGAGTTAATTAGCTTAATAAGATTGGGAGAAAGGGAGTGGTTGGACCAGGAGAGGAAGGAGAACGGCGGGTGGAGGAGGGGAGAAGGTCGTATGGCTGTGCCGCGGCTCGTCTCTGGAACCTGCCACGGGTGCTATAAGGGCGCTAATCTGCCAAATTGAAATAGTTGCTGGGAGGGGCGTGGGGACGGGGTGACGCTCAGGTTCCCATCCCTGGAATGAGAAAAACAAATTGAATTTTTGTACCCCCAGAATGGTCCCCCCTTCAATACAGTGCTAGCTTTTGTGATTGAATTTGTGCTTGGTGCTCAAACCTGGGTGTAATTGTGTAATTGCGAAAGAGAGGGGTACGTGGCAACTGTGGGAGCGTAGATTTAGGCTTTCTGCTCTTCTTAATTACGTTGTACTTGGTCTAGGGCCAGCTCCTTAACCAGAATTATTTTCCATTAACACCTTAGTGAAATTACTTTTTGAGATGTTATATAATGATTGTACATGAGAGGCCTAATGGCGTTGTTCACTAACGGGAGGGCTAGGTCGGCAGTGTAGTTTTAAAATAGAGTACATTGATGCTCCACTTTTGTCCTACGGTCTTTCAGGGACTTGCTAAACAAAGAACTACAACCACTATTACAACCAATTCAAAACACAAAACACAGCTCTGAGCGCTAATCAATACTTATCAACCGGGCCAAATGCTCATCTCTTAGGACAGTTTGCTGTTTCCTCATCTGAAGGGCAGATCAGCCCTTTACACAAACACCTGTTTGATAAAATCACTATTCCTCAGGAGAGGTTTCTACTACAAATCTGACAGCTTAAAAAGGCAGAGGAAGGCTCGTCTTTGCCCAACGGCATACTCAAATTGGTGATAATCATCCGCTTGTTGTCAGATTCAGACATTTTTTGTCCTCTGCCTCATTGGCAATAAAATGACCCGTTTTGAATGAGGGGAGAGAGAGAGAGAGAGATAAAAGGCATTCTCACCCTTAATTGCAGGATACTTGATGGATGAGGGTCCATCCGCGACGGTAGATAACAGATGAGTCTGGGTATGGGATCAGACATTACAGAGCTTTGCTTCTGATATGTGGGAACAGGTTAGCATAGTGCACAGAAGTTATCTTTGAATGGTGTGTGTGCCAGGCTGACAGGCTAGGAAGGATGAGGTGCTGTTTCCCTGGTGGGTATACATGGTATGCGATGCGTAGGCAGTGACGCAACGTCTCCACCCAGCTGATCTTAATCTTCAAGAGAAAAAAATCCGCAAGGCAGAAACATGCCTCTAAAATCATTAAGATGTCACTGGATTGTAGGACGTTGTAGTTGCAAGTTGTGTTGTGCAGAGATGTTTGCTCCATGCCAGCTGTGATATATTTGGATATGTGCTTTGGAGATGAACTCTAAAGACTTATTTTTCTCTTGAGGGTTGTAGTACTTTTATTCATTAATTTTAAATTACCAGAACATCACATGACATAAGTGATGTTTTTTTTTGCTGAAATCTGTCTTTCCTATGTATATCAGGTATCAAAGCAGGACCCAAGTGCAGACACAGAACAGAATACGGTTTAAAGGTAGGTTTAATAAAGTCCCGAAGGCAGAGGCGAAGACAGAAACAGGCAATGGTCAGTAACAGGTAATCCGAAATGAGAATCAAACAGTATAGGCAGGCAGCAGGACAACACTGTCAGGGAACAGGCAGGAAAACAGGATGGTAAACAGGCAGGTAAGCGCGGCTAGCACGTTTGGCGGCAAAACACACAAGAAGAAACAGCCAAGGGGAGAACAGTGACTAAATACACTATGGGCCCTATCTTGCACCCGGAGCAAAGTGCGACGCAAGTGTCTTTGCTAGTTTCCGACCAACGCAGTTGTAATTTTCCCATCCAGCACCCACATTGTTTAAATAGCAAATGCACTTGCGCCCATTTCAGCGATTGTGGGATTGACCAACAAAAACCTGGTGCATTTCACTGTTAGTTTAAGGGCGCATTATCAACATAGGCGCTTGCACAACGCGCATGTACACTGTTACACACAAACATGCAAAAGATTAAAATAAAAAGTATTACAAAGTGAAACATTATTATTGTGTACAAGATATTCTATCCTGCTGAAACTGTTACCATTCTGCTCGCGCGCTTTCACTTCGCACATGCAGATCAGTTTTCCTTGCAGCGCCGTTCTTTCTTACTACTTGGCCAATGCACCATTATAATAGCAATCTGCCAAGGTGCAAGGGCACCTGGCTTTCAAAGGGAATGGGAGATAACACTCACTTTGGCAAAGGTTAGGGACTCAGGACTGGGAGAAGGAAGAGGACTTCTCCCTGTTTCTCCCAGGAAACAGGGCGGAACAAAGGAGGGGCCAGGCAAAACACTAGGAAACAAGACAGACACACGGGGGGGAACATGGTGTCATGACCCATCCTGGCTGACTGGGGTGGCATCTCTCTCTCTATCTGTCTCTGGGTATGTGCGTGAGTGTGGAGAGTGGTGTTGGTGTGCGTCTTTAAATACAGGAGTGGGACCTGGCACTCAACAAGACACAGCTGCAGCCAGTGTTCAATCTGCTCAGCTATATAAGCTCTGCGTCCTCAAGGAAGCAATCCTTACATTGAAATGACTTACCAGTGCCTGTTCTGTGCAGTTCTTTTGTCTCCATCTTCTCCGTGTTTCTTGATCTCCTGGTCCAATTTTCTGGTCTACTGGTTCCCACGGTTTTCGAGGCCACGCCACTTCTTACCTTCGCTCACCGGCCCTCCTTGCCTGGTAACAATGCTCTGTTGGTTTCTCCTGGGTGGGACGTCGCTCCTACTTGATGCCCTGGGCTGCTCACCCCTGCCTGGCTACTGGTTCTGGTTCTCGCCTGCTCCTCATCGGCTCTATGCCCATCCTCTCCCGCTCTATGTGATTATTTATGCCTACCTCCTAACTCCTCCTAACCTAAACCATAAAACATTAACCAGGATCAGGAGATCCAAGAACGGGTTGTGACAATATCTAAGAACAGTGATTATAGATGTGTAGTTTGTGCCTGTGTGATATGTAGACAATATTTCATATTGTCTACATGTTGGTTCCTGCAGTAGAAAAGCCCCAAATGGCGGCCCCAAATGGCCCGCAAGTTCCTGCAGTGGAAAAGCGCCTATTGAGTCAAATTGATGTATACTGTGAATGGACCTTGATCATATTTCTACAGTTTTATTATAAAGTATCACTGCCATATACACTATGCCATTAAGTGGAGACTTATCTAAAGTACCAAAGTGGATCATTTCCCCCCTAAACCCATCTTTATTAGATAGCACAATACCAAGATAGCCTTCATGATAGTAATCTATCAGAGAGAGTCATTATTCAAACTTGAATGCCAAGTAACACCAAACCTTTCAAATTACTGCTTCCCAACTCTCTCTTGAACAATGTTACTTTTATAGAAAAAATACGACTGCCCATGTTTTAATGTTTTTCACAAAGTTCTCATGTTTGAGAGGGTTCTGCAGTATGTGGTTGTGTCTAACTGGATTACAGTGTCATCTGTCTCTGCAAAAATTGCTTTATTGGCCTGCCAGTGGATACCACACAAACATGGAGACCAGACACTGGTCTCCATGTAGTAACTTTGTCAGATTCTTCTCTTTAATTCCGTTCCGTTCTCTCTTTCTTTCACTCTGGCTTCGTCTTTCCATCTGCTAGTTTTCAATTCAATTACATTTACTGTAAATGGGGTGATGTAAAGGTAAAAAAGCATATTTTCATTATTTAAAGGACTATTTGCAGGTGTCAAAAAAGTGGTTGGCAATGATTTTTTGTTTGAAACGTCTGACTGGAACCTTACATGCTTGAAGCAAGCTGACTCGCATAACAGGTTGATAAAAGTAATTGTGCAGGTTCACTGCCATTTAAGAAAATATCAACAGTAACAGGGTTCGATCTCTGTCTCTTGGTCATTTTTCAGTGCTATTACTTATTATTGTGTCACTAATTCTCGTCTTGTCCTGTAGATATTGGAACAGTCTCAATCCCAGCATGCATTTCAGGCGCTAGTGTTTACTCCCTCTGTGGAATCTCTTCATTCCCTTACACACAGCACTCGCCTTCATTATGTGATCGGCGGTAAAAATGCACATCCCTCATATTAAATAGGCCGCAGACAATGTGAATTCGTGTCAGTCAGATGCTGTCAGGTTTGAGAGAGGACAGAACCTGAATTGAAAATCCTTCACTTAAAATTCAAATATATGTTAATTTCTGAGCAGAGGATTTTGTCATTGAAATGCAAAGCATTTTCACCAGCAGTTTTTTTTTTATGTACAACAATTAACATCTAGCTTTTCAGTCAACATGGCACAATGGAAAAAATGCACCTATTCGGTATTTATTCATTCATTATTAATGTTATACGAGTACAGCTCATAATTGCTTTATTCAAAGTCAGGTTTCGTTTCAGCAAGAAGTCTTTTGATGGTTTATGGATTAACACCTTGAAATGTGTCTGCTTTGGCTGTAATGAGTGTCTAATGGACATCTGCACACAGTCAGTTTAGCAGACCAGCCATCCAAAAAAGAGCTTGGATGGGGTTCCTTTGAGAGATAGTCACATAGGACGTCCTGTTGCGGCAAGTGGCTCCCACTTCCTGCTTGACCCATCACCTAGTTTTTAGGGCCCACTTTGCGGCACCTCGGCTCAAAAGACAACGCTGTCTGCGACTGTAAAGCCAGCAACACCTGACCATTTGTACACACTGGGAACCTGTCCCAGACGGTCGACACCTTTAGGACTGAACAGGACACATGCCGGCAGATATTCTTCTCCCAGGTTTTTAAGACACTGCCATCTCTTTTACAACACTTCTTCTACCAAGATTCTTTATATGTTATTAAAGTGAGAAATTGGTCCATGGGAAGGGGATTGTTTTATCTGTTTCCCCCGTGCTCTCTCATTCTTTCATGCATTATTTATTTCAGTTTTTTTTCTGGATGACTACATTTCTTGAATATGATGAATGGGAACGCAACAGACTAGTAATTTCATTCTCGACCCCCTTAATAACAGCCATTCTAATAATTCTGCGGGGCTTTTGGAATTGTTGCTGAATATTTTGGAACAAAGTTGACGTCTCTAACGTGTCACACCAGCCGCGAGGGATATTAGCAACTAAGAACAAACAAGCTTTAGACTTAATTTAACACATAGCAATTTAATCTTTTAAAGTATTCACTCCAATGCTCACATGTAAAAAAAAAAAAAAAAAAAAAAAACGCACCACGGTAATTACTTCCATTTTATGTGGTGTTTTTTGGGGGGGTTTTGCATTTCAAAGGGACATTTTTGTCCCTTTGTCACAACCCAGTTAACAGTTTAATCCCGGTAAAGAGCCACAGGGCCGTCTTTTGTTAGTGGACTTGTAATGTCCAGTGGCTGGACAGCGGGGCCGTGATGGAATCAGCATGGTGGGGGCGGGGGAAGAGGAAGCGAGGGCCTGGATTAATCTGTTAGAAGTCGCGCCGTCAATCGGCATCGTAGAGGCGAGGGGATCCTTGGGATGTGTGAGTCTGTGTGTGTGAGGAGAAAGAGGTGATGCTTACTGTTGGAGAACGCATATCACATCTGTCACATACTTTGTAGTGTGTCTGTGTATGTGTATTTATTAGTGTTTATATGACTGTGTGCGTGTGTGTGCGCGCGTGCGCGCGTGTGTGTGTGTGTGTGCCTGTCTGTATGTCTGCTGAGGAAGGATTACAGCCAAGGCATTTGAACTTTTGCTAGTTAACCTTAGCACATTTTCCCTAAACTCTCTTTGATTAACAGACGTCATTCTAAGTCCACCACCTCCCACCTCTAGATTCCATAAGGAAAAGTTTTCATTTTCTGCTAGAGCAAGATTAACATTCACTCATGATAAGACGACATAGTAATAATTCATATCTGCAGCGCACTCGTTCTTGGGGTGGGGGTTTGAGGGATTTTAAACTAAACAAATGAAAATCTTATCTGATTTAATGATGTTACACCATAGATTTGTGAAGATGTACCAAGAAGATCTTGCCTCTGTGTTGCTGTACATTTAACGTCGCTGGCACTGATAAGATTACGCGCTTTGAATTTATAATAGTTTATTGTAGCCCATCTGTTATTTAAAATGTTCCTTCCAGCTATATAAAATTACAATACTGTAGGCGTGCTTGTGTGTGCACATGTATCTCTGTGTTTCAATTATTTTTAGGGCATTGAATGTCATTTATTTTGCTCAAGAGAAGTAAGTGCATGTTTACATTGTGGTGTGCATTAGTGTGTATAGATAAGTGTCTTTGTGTGTGTGTGTGTTTGTGAGTGAGTGGAAGTCCTTTCTGTACTGTACAGGGCTCCAGCCTGCCATAAATCCTTGCAACAGGCTACTCATATAACCAGGCTCTGTTGCAATGCCTGGACAGCGCATGAGCGTGGGAAACCCCCTCTGAGAGACAGAGAGAGAGAATAAAGAAATGGGAGTGTGTGAAAAGAAGCTATGGGAAACGAATAGGGAAAGAGAAAACGTTGATAGTATGTGATGTTTGTTGGGGCAGGCCTCACGATGCAAACCATAAACAAATAAGGGACATATAACTGACAGAAATCCATTTACATATATTTTCCAAACATCAACTGCAATGGTTTTAGCTTTCCACTATAAAGGCCATGAGAAAAACCTATTTTTAAGTTTACTAATAATAAGTATGATGGGCCAAGTGAAATTTGCAAATGACAACAATCCAAAAAATCTGAACACAGTCAACATCACATGAATCAAAATTCCGTCAAAACCACAGAAAAGAGAAAACTAGCTAAATACAGTATGCTTTTTTCGTTTCTACATACGCTAAAATGCAACAGATAATCATTTATCATAAAATCCATCATGCCACAAAGCACAAATACACTTATTATGTGATGAGAAAGCCAAACACTTTCCATTAATATTAGTATTGTTGTGATAATCAACATCAAAGACACCCCAGCCGCACAGAAAGCTTAATTTGTGTGCAGCGCGGTGCATTCAGTTGTACTGTGCAGATGAGCGGTACAAGGCGCAGCACCTGAATGTCTAAACCTCATCAAAAGTAATGAAACTTACATTTCAAACTCATCGCCTCGTTCCTGCTGCTGTTGGCTGTGAACTGTCAACAAAGGCTGGATAATTAACTAGGAAGGATATTACTCTTTCAAAGGAAACACTGAGAAATCAAACGCGACAGCTTGCCAGAGAATAGTGGAGGTGAGGCTGAGGTTGAGTTTGTGTGTGTATGTTTTACATATGGGAATGTTTGTTCAGAGGTGTGTGTGTGTGTGTGTGTGTGAATGTATATACAAAAGGAGTGTGTCTAAAATAAAGCATTTCTTCTGACATCCAGAGAAGCAGAAGAGGGCTTCGTACTAAACAACAGCCAAAAGCCTTCAACCCACTGTACACACACACATCCAGTCCCTCTTGTCAAATGGAAATTGAATGGAAAACAGAATGGCAATGATGTATGCCTAAACTTACAATGTGTGCCTAAACTACAGAGCATGTGTATGACAGCGTGACAAGGCGTTAGACACACTATATAACTATAAGAAAATAATTAAAAGGACAAAAAAACTAGGACAGATTCTGAAGTGAGTGGATGTGACTCAAAAACCTTCCCTGACAACAATTAAGCGACTGCTTTGCTGCACCGCGGGAGCAAATCAACACATTCTTATGACTTATATCCTTATATCTTTTGTCACCCTTTCTATATCCTTGCTGGATCGTCATGCTAGCCAAGTTCTATTGTTGGGAAACAAAAGTGCTTTGCCATTAGTGGAATTCACCTGCAGTCTAAGCTACCATGCTCGTTGCCCCTAAAACTTGACCTCTTTGGAAATGGACATGACCTATTAACCTCTCCCCAGTGACCTCATCCAGTCACATGGTTAGCTAAGCTGTGACCCCCCACCACCCCGTCGGTCCGCGGAGCTACAGCTGTGGCAGCGAGGTCATGCACAGCTACTGTCAATCACGCTTTCCACAACCCGGACACCCGCATCGCCTGGGTGAGGTAATGCATTCGTAAATGCTTCTGATGTGGATGAAGGACGGGGCTTTAAGACCATTTTGGCATACAACGGACAGATGAGTGTTTTTTTTAGTATCATTGTTACACAAAGACATAATATATGATGCTGAAAAAATTTTAAGGCCTTTAAGGACCTATCTAGACTTGGTCTCAAGCCCCGTTGTGTTTTGAGTGTTATGAACCAGACCAAGGCTTCATAATGACCTGGAATCCACTAGGTGGTCTTGGCTGCGACCCGGCACCATAGCCAGCACACACACACACACATGCTTTGCTAACAAGCAGACATCCAGTTTGCTCTGGAGCAAAAAACACATTTATGTATGCTCAACGCGTACGTTTGTGGTACTCCGACACATACACAGCCTTATTACCAGACTCCATGACTGCCAAAGTTGAAACTCTGCATTGAAAAGTAAACCTAATCGACCCAAAACACATAGACCGTGTGAAGAAATAAGCTTGACATGTATTTAATTAAATTGAAATAAAAATAATGAAACATGAACCTAGATTAATTTACCCGCTTGAGGCCTCTTGGAAAGTCTTAGATTATTTAAGGAGTGTTTGGTGTCCTGCCCCCCCCCATCTCTAACAGACAGATAGACACACACACACACACACAAATAAACCATACCATACCATACCATACCATAGACCCAACCACAATGTGTTTTTCGGCACAAATTGTTACATATTGATGCAGTTACAAGGTACAGCAGAAAAGGATTTCACAGAGCACTTAGATAAAATCCTTACTTATTCCCCATAATCCCCAATAGGCCCAAAGTTAAAGGATCTTCCCTGCATTTTATTCCCTTGGGGCGAGTTAACTTTATACCCAGATTAAGCTCAGGCCAGGGCTGCAGACTTCTCTGAATAGCTTTTTCACCCTAAACATTTTTTGAAATGCCATGGTTCCATCTGCATCCAGTTGTGAGACTTCTCTGTCTTACTGATAGGGAAGAGACTTGTTTTGTTTTAACATCATTTATTGGGTTTGCCAAATCTAAATGCAGTATTACACTGAATGCATAAAAGCCCCAGTAGCATAAAATCAGCAGTGCAGTGCTGGTTCCCTTTACAAGAACAAATTACGCTGTGATATTGGGCTTAGTGCCACTGGCAATGGATGCCGTCAAATATTCAGGAAAACTTGACTGCTTTTGTTTCACTGTGCTCATTTTTTAAGCAAGGTAATTAGTGCTGTTGTTGCTATAACACTACCACTGTAGCCGTGCCAACACAAATATACAAGAGCAAATTCATTTCGGTAAAATAAAATAAATATCTTCGTTCACAGGCATACAGCAGCCAGCTAGAGGGAGTCTGCTGTTGAAAGCATTTGCTGGCAGGTTTGGATTACCCCAAGAGCCTAATTCTCTTTCTGAATCGTCAGTACAAGGTGGGTGGCCTGGGGAATATCACCCCACAAATGACTTGCTTGTTTATGCCCCTTGGATGCAAATGATACACTGAGATCACCAACATGGATTGACGTGGAGACAAAGGCAAGCTAATGTGTCTGCTCCGTTTGTACATACGATTGGACGCTTTTCTCTGAGGTTCATTGCGACATCCAAGGGATGTGTCTGATCTGACTCTCCTCGCCCATCTCTGCTCGACGAATACCACCTTCTGAACGTTCCAAAGGACTGGTGATTCCATAACCTCTGAGAATTCGCCTGAGAGAGTAGTTGAAGACCAAAGAGAGAAATTCTTCAATTCTTGAATCTTCTCTACAGCTGCCCAGCAGACAAGGTCAACTCTTAGAAATTTTAAGGGTCCATCTGCAGCTGGTGTGTCTGCCTGGTCTTTTCTTTAAGCCTGCACGTGTGGAGAGTTGTTGTATAGATGTGGATAGAAAGAACACATGGTTGTTTAAAGGAATGCTGACACTCTTCACACTGTGCACTAGACGGAATGCCATTAAGCTGTGTGAACCTAGTCACAGGAACTGTGGTGGGCAAGGGAAAGTGAACGCATGTCAGACTTGTGGAAACTCCACCTCACTGTTCCATCACCTCTACATTTGTCCTCCATGCACAGAAGATTTAGCCTCACATGGACTGGGTCTTAATGTGAAAGTAGGGAAAAAGGTGATCGGAGACAGACAAACAATGTAAGGTAAGAGTTGAAAAAAAGAAACGATCTGAGTAGGAGAGACAGATGCTGAAAAAAGAGGGAATGAAAGAGAAAGAGAGGCCTATAAGGGATAGAAAGGGCAGCAATTGACGTCAATAGTGCTGGTACAGATAACCGGTATGTCCGAATGTTGAAAAGAAAAGTGAAAAATAGATTTCCCACACACACACAAATGTGCCATATCATTGTTATTAAGACAAATGTTTCTCTGATAGATGATTAAAGAGATTATTCATCCTTGAATGACAGAGGATCAGGGTGCATGTTATTCATCAAACCAACCTTTTACATCTAGGCAAGATAATGAGAATATCAGGACTGCATTGTCCCTATAGACTTCCAATATCAAAACACTGTTGTTGTCTTAACTCAATGACTGTGCATGGCATTTAGTGTGGTATGTTTACATCGGATAAGCCGTTGTTTGCTGATGATGTGTAAAGGAGGGGGTTGAGAGGAGAAGATTTACAGAAAGAAGGGGGTCCATCCCCCTGGAGAGAGTCTGGCTGGGCATTAATCTTCCTCCTTTGGCAGCTATCCAAAAGTTTCTCAAGAAGCAACATTTTCATGTGCTGTTAAAATGCTTCAGTTAAGCGTATCTTCCTCTGCTGAACATTTTAGGGTGGAAGAAGAGAAGGGGGAGTTAATGGAGGTTTTAAGAGCAAGAGGGAGTTAATTTGGTGGGCTGTTAGCAATCTGTTAGTATATGAAGAGAAAATAGGTCTATTGAATTGACTGAAAAGGGAATTGGAATTGATTAGAAAAGTTGATTAAATTGATTACATTTATTAAAAAGTGTGGCAAAAAACATTTTGCCACACTTTTTACTTCTACATTGTGGTTTGATAAAAGCGACACTGCCCCCTTGTGCACACGCACCTCTGACGATGTGCACGCATGTTCACGTGAGGTGTGCGCAACATTAAACCAGCTATTAGCCAAGGCAACCGACGCTGGAAGAGTGACGACACTGCACGCAACGACCGTGGTTTGCACGGAACGACCGTGGTTTGCACCCAACGACATGCACCCCCCAGACTCCCAAATGGAGTCGTGATTTGAAATTCACCGCAACTCGCCGAGAAGCGTTGGGGCCACTGACCAGGCTGGGCTTAGTGGAAATGAGATGACAAATTGGTTTCTTGACCCCGTACGGTTCAAGGACAGCTGTGACATCTCTTGTATGGCGGATACAATGACATGAAAATGCAGCAAGACGGCTGAAGAGACGGAACGTGGGAGTGATGGCTAGAATAAAGGGGGTGGAGATAATGGAGGGAGAGCAGAAAGATGGGAGAAAGATGATTTTAAAAAAGAGAGAGAAATCAGAGAAAGTGTGGGGGCCACAGAGAGAAAGTTAAAATAAGAACTACACGGAAAAGCGGAGCCATATTGGAGCCATATGTGAGCCTCTACCTGTTTCTTTCTGCCTGACAGATGCTCCTGAATCACAGACAGGGCATACTGTTGGCATTATCAAGCGAGTGAATGCAGTGCAAGTGTGATGAATCACCTTGTAACAGATGAAAATTAGATGCTCTGCTGAATAATGATGCAGGAAGCAAGTTACACATTGAGATTCTGACCGCAATTTTATTTTTATGTATGGTTCAACAGGTAGATCATTAACACTTGCTGGGTTGGGGTCCATTACCCACCGCTGCCATTCATGATTACTGTAAAATGGTAATGCCAACAATGAAGGTGCTCATGGTAGCTGTCGTACTGGTATTAGTACTCAAGGGAACTGCAGCAACCATATTGTATGGCATCTAGCAACTGTCACATGAAAACCTACTCTACAAAACTTTGGTGTTTCACAGGGTCTTTTGTTTCGTTATCTCTTTTGTACAATTTGAATATACTGTATATAATTCGTATATGTGTGGTATAATACGTTTATGTTTCAAATGACCTTAGCTAAGCACTGTTAGCATATAGCAAGCATACAGTATAGGCAGAAACATTTGTTTCAATTGCTCGGGATCCTGACTACTTTATTAACTTCAGATGATTTTACTGGCATTTGTCGCAGCATGCCCCACCATGGGACGGTTCCAGAACACTTGTCCTGCAACGGCTCCATGTTCCGCAGAGCAGGCTGCCCTACAGTCGGCATTCAAGCCCGTTACATGCTCATTCATTGGCACCTTTCACAGCTCACTGGCTCCCATTCACCTCCCGAGCAGTAGAGGCACAACAGAACGTGTCCTTGGAGAGCAGACGCTTTTTCAACAGCACGGAAAGTGTTTCGATTTTAATTGCCTTTAATTATCTCCAAATTGGGATGGGGGTGAGGGATCTCTGAATGTACCTCCTGTCTCTTTATACACACCCCCGCACACACATAATGAACACACTTGCTCTCAAACAAAGGTATAGACACACGTTTACCCTACAAATACATGGACACACATCAAGGTTCAGGGGGGCTCCTGGCCTAAACTAACACACAGTACAAGGCTTGGGTGAGGCCAAGCGAGTTCTAGAATGAATGCAAGGGTCGATCGAGCAGATAAACGTTAGCTATGGCTACGCTATGGTTAGGTCGGTTTGACGTAGCAGACTGACAATGGAGTGTGCGTTTTATCGAGCATAAACTTATTCAGCTGAGTAAAAGGAGTCCAGCTGACAATGATTATTCGTTCATACTTAAAAAGCCCGCTCAGTGACCGCACTGGACTCCTTGGAACATAACTCCAAAAAGTCAAATAAAAATAACTCTTCAAGTTACGTTTCACATACAAGAAAAAAAGAGTTGCTCAGCTGGACAATTTGGAAGTAAAAATTCACAAACAGCCCAGATGACTGGTGGCGAATCACCATTTCCAAACACAAAAATAACACAGAAGATAGATAACCCATAAGTGGCGGGTGACGCCCATGAAAATTGATATTTAAGTATCAGGCCTCGCTTCCTATTTTCCATACTATCATTCAGCGAGGGAGAGGGGCTGATTTCAGTGTGAAGATCCCAGACAGGTTTTCACCATCACGGTGGTGCACCGGAGGAGGTATCTTCTCTGACCCTGACGCTCTCCTCTCATTCATCTTCAGCCAGACATCAGATGGGCTGGGACAGAGAGGCCCGGCACGATTGGATTCGCCGGTCATGATGGATTCCTTGCTGATAGCATGGAGCATTTTTTTTTTTGTGAGTCTACTCTGTGGCCGGAAATGAGAAGGACAGCGAGGAGAGTCGTTGATATTTACTTTATTTTCTTTTAGATAAGAAATTACAAAACATTATGTACAGTATATGTATGTATGTTTCTATGTGTGCCTGTGTGTGTGTGCATGCGTGCATCAGCTTGCATGTATTTTCAAGGGTCAACAACAAACAAGTTTTAATATTTTAACTTATTAGCCATTAAACTACTGCTTTTGTTTTGTGCTGCATGACTGACCAGGGTCAGCTCACAAACATTCAGATGCACACGCAAAAACGCACACATATGGAGAAACAGACACTTACTTGCAGAATACTCAGCTTCTAAACAAGGTCAAGCCTGCAGCCCCGTAACAATCGCAGCCTATTAACATCCTGGGGAGATCCATTGCCCTGGATATTAACTTGGACAGCCTTTCTGAAGCCGATTGTCTTTGGGCCTTTCAAGCCTGTCAGTTCCAAATCATACAGCCCCATACAGATTAAAGACATCTGCTACCCAGTGAGGCCAACTGCATCTATTCTTACCATTTCCTTAATGGCCATCAACTATCAACTAATGGCGTTTTTCCACTGCATAGTACCGGCGCGACTCGACTCGACTCGACTCGACTCTCTTTTGGTACCAGGTACTTTGTTTACCACTGCAGATAGTACCACTGCAATATAGTGACGCCGCTGTTTGAACCATTACTGCCATTATGGTCCTTTATAGATCTGTAGTCACTTTTAAGTTTTATTTTAAACTTTTCTTTAAATGGTTGGAATGTTCTTTGGTGGCTGTGTGCGGCCGGTAGACCTCATTACGCGAATTGCCCTACTCAGCTCTCGCTGGATCCTTTCTTCGGCAACCAAACAGAGGAATGTATGCATCTCCTTGATTGACCAAGGTGTGGTTTTGTGGGCTGCCATTGTGGGTGAATTGGCATTGATAATTCTCTCTGACTAATCAGTAGTTCGCAGTGTTTTCACGTCACCTTTTGGTATCGCCTCAGCTCGCTTGGAGCCTCGACGGAGTTGATGCCAAAAAAAGTACCAGGTAGCAGGAACTACTTTTGCCCGATGTAAAAGGCAAGTCCAGTCAAGTGGAGTCGAGCCGGTATAGGCAGTGGAAAAGCGGCATAAGAATCTGCTCAGAATAGTAGTAGCATGAGCTTACAGATAGCATATATAAGCATATTGGCAAACTATTGTAATGTAACAACAATGGCAAAACAGAAGGTAAACGGCAGAGGGTTAAAGTGGTTGTAAGACATGAACATATTGCAGAAAGGCAGTGTCACAGACAACCATGGGGAGAGGGGCTGTGTTTGACTGCTGTGAGTAATGGCCCCTGTCTGACAGGGCCTCGGGAAATGGAGTCGAACCAATCGATACGTTATAATGTTAACAACGATTCCTCCTCCCATTGTACTGCCCAAGACAAATCTATTAAAGATCCGTCCCATCGTCAGGTTCTCGGAGGCATTCCGCCACCCGCTGCCAACGGCGGACAGAGAGAGAAATGAGCGCGAGGGAGAAAAGGAAAAGACTAGAAGAGGGAAGAAATACCAAAATGAGAGGCAATTTTCAACACTTCAGGGCTACTTTGTGGAGAGCAGAATAGCAGAATGCATTGTCAGAAATGTTCACCGTCCATTCAATGTTGAGCTGTTTTCTCTTTTTTTTAGTCTCTTTTTTCGCTGCGGTCGATTTGCAGTTCAATGGAATACGTCTTAGAGCAAAGCGATCCCCTCACAACTGCATTGATCACCACCCATTAATGGAGGATTATCGACAAACACATTCAGAGGTCTCCGAAACGTTTGTGTTTGGAAAGGCGTTTGGATGACACTTATCGCAAACACACCTTGCTTTGTTAAAGAATGATCCCTTTGAAGGTTGAAAACAAGCTTAGGTTTGATTGGAATAATTTTACTTGACATCAAGCAAAACCAATAAAAGATTGGGAGGTATTTGCAGTGCATTTGAGTTTTTTTGAACGGACACAAAATAAGAGCCGGGCCGTGAAATGCTGCCATTGTGTCAGAGAACTTTAGATGTGTGGCAGTCTTAAACAATCCAGAATGTCCCCGCGTCTCCCCAGAGCTCGAAGAGCGCTGAGATATTTTGTAGATTTTCTCAGGAGCTTGGATGCACGGGTGTATTCATGATCTTCAGACAAGGATGAGCAGTGAGAACAGCTAAAGCAGAGCATGTCTGATGTGGCGCATGTGGAATCTTCATTACAGAGGAAGCCGGTCACACGTGCGTGCAATCCGCCCCAGTGCATGACAGGGACGAATGGGGGAGATATGGTCGAGTGAGGCTGGCAAAGATGGAGGTCAAGGTCTCAGCTGCCCAATGACCCCTTGCCACCAACAGCTGGCCACACACGCACAAACATTTACACAAGTATCTTGTCCCAAAATGACGACCTGCGTTGACTGTGAGGAGGTTTTGTGATATGACCACCAGGGTTCCCTCCTTTCCACTCCATTAAATGACAGAGATCACATACTTCTCACTGCCACACAAAAACATATTTACAGTCCAAGGGATACGTGCACACATGCCCAGAGCAGCGCGCTTGCAGGCGCAGACCCCCTGTAACTTCAGCAACTGTACATTCTGGGGCTTTAAGGTCTTGACCCCATATGCCATAGGGTCGCATGGAGGGGATAGGCTTAAGTGAAAGGACCCCCCCTCTGCCCCACCCCCCATGCTGAGGACACAGATTGGGTTGCCCTTTGTCCAGATGTGAGGCAGGGGGCCAGCCTGATCGTTTGGTAGTGTGTGTGTGTGTGTGTGTGTGTGTGTGTGTGTGTGTGTGTGCACAGGGCACACTCCAGTGTCAGCGGCCCAGGACACTCTGGAATGTCACACCCTCGGGCCCTTGACGCCACGGGGCTGTCAGTGAGATGGATAGGCCTGTGATGCCGATCTGGTGCTGGGGTTAGGGGCGCGGTGCGCATGAGGGGATCTTCTGGCCTCTATGACGCTGTCCCTTCAGTGTAACAACTCCCCCTCGCCCCCCACCCCCCACCCGTATCCAATGGGACAGCATGCCCCCCCCCACTGCTGCACAACTCCCCAACTCAACCCCAGTGATCCTTTACCTCAGAGATCTTTATTAACTGTTTTATTTTAAGCCCTGTGTCCTGACAGCAACACTCATGCATGCAGGTTACGGCCAGGGGTGGATTACCGAGCGGGGGCCTACCGCGCCCAGTCCCAGGGGCTCAAGGGCACAGGGGGCCCTGAAGTCGATGTTATTAACTTTGTATTGCTTGTCGCAGCGTCAAGGGTCTTAGTCATTGTCATGTCAGCAACAGAGCCCCAAAAGTCCTACTCAAAACCTTAAGCAACAGCATTAGCATTCATTTTGAAGATAAAAAAAGAAAAAAAACATCATGATAACGATTGTTTATCCCATCAGTTTATCTATAGGACTTTAGAGGGGCTAAGTACTCCATGCAAAATGGGCCGCTCCACATCAGATGTCGCTCCATTGCATTTACACGTCCGTGCTCAGGGCCCATTGTCTCATAACCCACCTATGGTTATGACTCTACAGCTCCACAACTGCAATGAAGTTTTGAGCAAGAACAAGTTTTACGGTAGAAAGAGAATAATGGTATTTCTATAATCCATTTGCACTTCTGTGTCTTCTGCCTCATTGATTCCGCTTTTCAAATTTCAGCGAGGCTGAAAGCAGAAAGACATTGCACGTCTTGTTCTGAGCAGCTACCTTATCATCTTCTTCCATTCAGTGATGGTGTCAAACATTGTGCCCTGGTTTCGTCTCTAAGCGGACAGTGGGTCAATACAAAGACCAAAGTGGCAACACTTAGAAACCTTTCATCCCCCACCAAGGACCTGAATATTTAATACATGGGTGTCTGGTGTTGCCGCTTTCAAGATGGTTGTCATTAGTATGTGTCAAGTCCCGCTCAGCGCGGGATTGGATTCACACGTCGGCGGGTGCTAATTTATGTTCATGGCACTGAGTCGTAGTCAAATTCCAATCAATAAAGGCTCTCCAGAGGGGCTGGAAAACTGACCTGACCTGTTTACTTGCTGTAAATGTAGGCCATATCTTTATAATAATATTTTAAGTAGCTACCTATCTACATTTAAAATCTTAAAACAACATCTGATTTCTAGATTTCTTAAGCATTTACATACTGTGTCAGTGGGCATTAATTGGAAAAAAGAGTGTATGTTTGTGCTATGGTCTAAATTGTTGCTATGGCTTTTGGCTCCTTGTTTATTCCATAAAACAAATCATTCCACCGACTGGGAAAATGCATTCCACCCCACTGCAAAACGCTGCCGTTCCCATGCCAAGACGATGAGACTAGTCTCTTCTTCACACGTGTGCATGTTCATGTACACGCACACACACACACACACACAGACAAATGCACATGGGCAGTTAGACTTTGCCAACAAGACTCACAAGACTCACACACACAACACACAGCCTAGCGCTATGTAATTTATACGCTGTGTACAAATCAATGTTTATGTGTTGCTGGGGCCTCAATGTCTCAACCTATGGTTGGAAGTCAAAACTGAATATTTGGAATGCATTAAACAGTCTTAGCTGTCCTAGTACCCCGACAGACACACACGCACACACCCATACACACAGACAGGAATAGTTTTCCACAAAAATGCATGCACACACACACATGCGAAGAAATCCTTGCACATTGTGAAGGGTTTGACTATTTCCTGGGGTGAATCTGTTGAGTGAGATACGCATATATCATCATATGCTCTCGGTGTCACAGCTAGAGCCTCAAAGACAGTTTTGGCATGTTTGTAAGGGCAATGGCACGCCAAGTAAATGCTGAAAAATGTGGCCATGTAGAACCCTAACTGGGCAGTTAGGCTGTCTTGCAGCTTGCTACTCGTAGGAAGGAGGCAATTTTATCAACAAATGAGTTGGAGAGCTATATGGAGTTTTATGATGGAAATGAGCTAATAGCAAAATCCAGTGCAAAGATTCTTAATTCTTTTATTGGGATGGATGAATTTGTGCTTGCGGTCCATGGACAAAATAAATACTAGATAACTAGCATTAGTCCAAAAGTAGAGGCCTCCCAGCATTTGAGTAGTAGTTAGTTTGAGATGCGTTCATCTAATTTCTGTATTCAGCAGACAGGTGGGCGCTGTGTTAGGAATTGTGCTTAAAAATGAAACGCATACTGTAAACAGAGGTCTGTCTTGAAAATACATGTTGTACCCAGGATAAACAAGACCAAAACAATCTAGTCAGATAAAGTTAGACTTGTACTGAAATGAATGAGTGCACGCTATCTCGTTTCTCCTGAGAGCAGCAGACCCCATCTGCAAACATCAGACAACCCTTCCTTCACAAAAGACCTGCAGTAAGCCCGCCCATGTTTATATAGAGAAAGTTTTCATTAACTGTAGCAAATTACATTTTAATCCATAAAGCCCATTGCATTGATGAAATTGACTACTCTGAGATTTTCATCAAGTTACTGTTTAAGAATATCCAAGAAGACACAACTGAGAGATCATTAAAGATGTTTTTTTTGTCTTCCTTGTTTTAGCTTTCTTCTCATCTCTTTGCTCTCAGTCTGATGGAAATTAGCAAGGATACAGAAGCCTGAATGACGGACGGCTCAGCACTGCTAAATATCTCAGCAGAGTTCATTCTTTCGAAGTCTTTTCCCTGTTTAATGTCTCATGTTTGACAGGCTGAAATACTGAGATATCCCCCTGCTTATCTGGTCTGCATAGCACACAATACATTCTCCATTCACATCTTGTTGACCAAACCAGTTTGGCTACCAATATCTATAGCACATGCAGTCATATAGTGTCTATCCGGTTAAAAAAAAAAATCTCCCTAAATAATATATCATTCTACGGTGTGTTTCCAATGGTCAAGTTCCTGTTGCTGCTCCATAAAACAGCTTTAAAGTACGTTCTTCTCCAATGCACCCTTCTTTGATCTCTCTGCTGTTTCAGGGCCTTAATTGCCCCTTAATTTGTGTGACCAGCAGACCCCGATGCAGGGGCTTATAAGGACGCACGGCTCAGTTGGGTAAAAACAGTGGCCCACTATGTTACACTCTCCGTATGCTCTGTTGCCCCACATGGCTTTCCAGTGACCCCCTGATGCCTACTCAGGCAGCAGAGCCTTAGCCTGGGGTTCCGGTAATAAAAGCCCCCAGTGGAGATGCTCTTCCACTGGGGCTGGGACCAAAGGTTTTAGGCCCTTAATTAGCAGTGTGGTTCTGAAAGCTGGACCTTGGAGCACATCTCTAGAGCAACAGTCCTCTCACTCTGGTGTGTTCTGCTTGGAGTATTTATAATGAAGGGGCATTCTCACTAGAATCAGCAAACCAATGCCCGACTCAATTTGGTATTGATACTGGCAATGTGCAGTCACGCCTAAGAAGATCTGTTATACTGTGGCAAACAAAATACAGCATGCCATCACTTTATATAAAAACAATAGATTTAGTGTGTTTGCATACATATTAATTTAATTTGTAATATAATAATATAGCATTATATTATTATAATAATGAATATGAGCAAACTATATTAATAATATAATAATAACAATGCATACTACTATTATTATTATTGTTAAACAGTAAAGTTAAAAGGTATCTAATTGTGAGTCTAACTCCAGATGAATTTACGTGAGTAAAAAGTCAGGCTTCTTCATACAAAATGGCAAATCATCGCCACATCATCTTCTCCACCATGGATCTCTCAAGCTCATTTTGTCAACAACATTTTCAATGTAACTTCAATGGAGCCTCGTATTGTTCTGTGCACTGAAGCAGGAACAACATCATAGAAGTGAAAACCATGGCACAAGCTGCTGACAGTCACTGTTGAGAGGTCATACCATTAAAGTGGAAAATAATGTCTTCTGGTCCAAAAACCGAAATAGAAACTGACAGGTAATGGGATATGGTCGAGAAGTATTTCAAGTTTGGAAACTGTTCAACATCATGTTGGGGAAAATTCAAGACCGTTAGAATTAGCAAAATGTACTCTTTTTTTTCTCTGCGTGTTTGGGGTTGTGGAGCAAGAGGAAAGATGTGAACTGCTGACATGAAATTCTGATTGTTCCCTAGTTGGTCAGGCATTTTGTGGCTGACTTGTATTGGCCCCCAAGGTACAATCTTTGAGCGTAGCTGAGAAATGAAGAGCCAGGGTCTATAGGTTCAACTGTGTGCTGGGCGGACATATTATTTTAGTCCTTGTTATTTGGACAATGATGCTGGAGGGGTCCTCACTGAGTGCCTTGGTGATGCTGTAATAGGTGGAAAGTTGTCCACTTGCCATCTCACGGTTTTGTCACCGGGCCTCGCTAAGCTCCAAACCACAATCGGAGCTGGAGAATAACCCATATTAATAACTGTTAATGAGTAGTTCAGTCACTTTAATAAATACTTGTGCCTGGTCCATGGCAAGGGACGGCCTGGCAAGCAAAACATATCCACCAGCACCTGTGTCTTTTGGGCCGAGCTGGATACAAACACTGGCCTGCAGCCTGACCTTCTGTGTCTCGATCCAGGTGAAGTTGAGACACATACAGGCCCAGCTCCCCTCAGCAATCTTAGGCTCGGACCAAAATCAACTCCCCTACTTCTCCCTGTCCTCGGGCCTTCCCCGGGCCCACGCCAGGCCCCTATGGCCAGCACGAAACCAGGGCAGCCCGGCAGAGAGGCCACAACAGCTGTCTGAAGATGAGATGCTGAAGGAAAATAGGAGCTCAGTTGGCCCTCATTCACTCTGAAAAATGCAACAATGTACTGTAAATGCCTCTCGGATCTGAATCCTATGGGATTAGTTGATCTACAATGTCCCTCAATAATGTGAGCCGTTCTGCCCACACATAACATCGGCGTGCACAAATACATCCAGGCAAACACAGAGATTAATGCACTGCGAAAGATTTTATGTGGGCTGACTACTCACTCCATAAACATCCTGACTGAATATGAATGATGCTTTTAATTCAGTCGTCTTTGAGAGATATGTATAAGGTATTTTCACCTGCAGCTTAGCGGGCAGATTACAACTATCGGTGCATGTGCACCGTTTACGCACAGTGAAGCTTTTACGGTGTCCCGCGGCATCCATCGGAACCTTCTTGTTCTTCAACAGCATGCCCCCTCCCCTCGCTGTCGTCTGCCTTGCCGGCCCATAAA
>JAOEHI010003311.1:47500-52937 GCA_025447815.1 Percopsis transmontana
GCTCTCAATCTGATGTGCTTTTTTTCACAAAGGGTCTGATTCAGTCTCCCTGGAGGATGTTAAAACAGGAGACCCTTTTTTCAAGCTTTAATGAGGTGTCCTGTTTTTCCAACATACCTCCAGTGATTTGTGTGGTATCCCTGAAATACAGGGTTCTGAAGGATGGGGAGCAACTAAGGTTATACTATGACTTTACTTTAATAAAAATACAAATAAAATGATTCGGGCAAATGGCAGACTTGAAAATAGTCATCTGGGAACTACCTCTACTGTAACATTGTAGAAGGGACCGTCGACCATGCTCCTATTTTTGGTCCCCGAGCTCTTTTTCAATCTCGAGCTGCACTTTGTCATTACGCTCGCATAACTTTCCAATTATGACCATTTCAGTGCGAAAGTCACAGTTCTGTACCGGGAATCTCATCTCCACTGAAATGTGGAAAAAGGATAAGCTAGACCTCGCAGCATGTGAGGAACTGAAGAGGGTGAGAATTTATGGGCAGCTGGGTGAACTGGTTCTCCGAGCGCCCTAGCGGTCTCATAGCACCTCGGCCTTCCAAGTTAAATACTCTGGTTACGTTTCCTGAGCGCTCAGATCCGTCTGTGGTCCAATCACGTCAGCTAAAAATGCACACAAAGAGACTTTATGTCCACTCAAAATAGAATTTTCTCCTTGCTGTCTTCATTCATATATCCTGTTAGAGATATACATGTACAATACACTTGTGATGATTGTTACCATATTCTATGATGTTAATGTAAATTTATTTCATTGTCATATACTTAGCCTTCGTGTTTCTTCAGTTTGCATCCTCAGGGTGTTGAACTTGAAAGAGAGTAGAGTTTCTAATCTGGCAGGCTTTATTTCCACCTAGACTATTTCGCACTTTATAAAGAATGTCTGTTCTCAGCGGACATTTTATGCTCAGTATATATTTTACGTTGTTGTCTTTCGCAAATTGGACCTGCAGCGTGGATGAATTGATGCAAGGGCTCACGCCAGCAGCTGGGGGAATTAAAATAGGGTCTCTGGCAGTGCTCCAGCACTTTTTACGGGACTCTTTTGTCATTTGAGGTGTATGGTTTATAGTGTTTAATGATGCTCTGCCTTTTTACAGATTCCTCGTTTCCTTTGCTGGCTAATGAGAGTGCGGGAGAGACAGGCTTAAGCCAGGGGAGGTGATAAAAGAAGTTTGTGGATGTGTTACACATGATGAAAAACAACAAAACAAGCGCAGAAGAATCAAGCAGTCTGTTTGATGTGTGTGATACTGTCCAATCATAGCACTTGCTAGTTCCAGTAAATCAGGTCATATATGCAAACAAACATAAAAAGAATATTATTTTATTATATTAAACTAATTATTGATAATTTTAATATTGTGTATCACCTTTAAAAACGTAAGTCATACAATTGTGAAACAATTAAAATTACACGGATAACAGAAACAATATGTGAAAACCTTTGACATTTTCCTCTGGCAATTAAAAAGCAGAGTTTTAAAGCTGTCAGTGCCTGTCACTTCCCATTTATGGGTTCTAGACTTTTATTATATTGTTAGACTTTATACAAATAGTTTTTGTCTATACGGAGACTTGTCAAAGAGTTATTGACGGAGGAACAGCGGGAGAGTCTTGCGACTGACTAAAGTGAATCCAAAAACACACGCATGTGCTAATGAGGACTGGCTCGGTGTTTACCGTGACTTCATTGAGTGCTGTCACCATGTGGTCACACAGTGCAGCTTGTCCCAGATGTCTGTCTAGAAATAAGTGCACACACACACACACACACACACACACACACACACACACACACACACACACACACACACACACACACACACACAACACACGCAACGGACCCACGTACACGGCCGCAGTGACACGCATATAAATCCATGACCATGCACACACGTATGTGCTCAGTGCACTCCCTGACGGGACCAAACAAACATGAAAAGGAAAGACATGAAAAATGAGCTGCTTTTTGACAAAAAAAATTGCGGACGGCCTTTGGCTCCACAAGCTTTATTTTAATTTCCTGAACATGTAATAGGCCATGCATGGAATTAAAAGACCATATGGACAGAGTCCTTGTCCTTCAAATCAAACAGATGACAGCAAATGGCCTCAAACACCCCGATAAATATAACTTATATTGTAACACAACTCCTCACCACTTCGTTAATGGTCATTTTAATTTCAATAATTGACTTAGTCTCATAAAACAAGTCTGCCAGCCATGCCAATTGTTTTTTTTCCATGGGGCTCATGCTAATAAGCTATTAGCCTAGTCACAATATGATGAGTAGACTGAACGAAGACAAAGACATTGAAGGTGATTGAAGTGACAGGACGACTTTTGGATGATTTAACTGCTGTGGGTAAAATCCATTGCAAACATGATATTATTTTATAACATACTGTAAACATATAATTTAGTCTTGTGTGTGTGGTTTTGTGTCGACCTACTGTACTTGGTGTGTACATAGAGGAGGCAAGCAACAACATAACATTCTAAATCACAGTAAAAACATTGTGGTAACTCCTGAGGATCACTGAGGGTCCTGCATCTATAATCTGAGGAACCTCACTGTTATTTCTCCTTTTATCTAAAATACCGGTTTTTATGGTTTGCAGCTGTCTCCTAGGAGAACTTGACCTTTAACCCCCTCCCATCTTGGTGCCACTGGTGGTACAGCCCTGACTTCTGACTAATGTAAGCTAATATTGCGGGCTGACCCACACCAGTACCATTTGGGGAGCACGCTTCTCACTAATGTAACTAAATCCCCCCTGTTAACCCCATCTCCTTCCATAAGGCTTGTCGTATTCTTACTAATGGACGTTAAAATCCAGTGCGCTCGATCCAATCTTCAGCCTTTTAAATGCCAGAGTAAAAATAGACTGGTTAATGTGATGTTTTAAAACCCATTTGATTGTTTGAATAATGGTGTTGTTAACTCTCAATTAGAAATGTTTACAGTAGGTTGTGAATTAATACAATTTTACAATTTTACGTTTGCCATCATAATTTACCATAATTATTCAACATCAACATTCATTTGATGCATTCATGGTGTACAGCAATAAAATGGCAAAAATGGCCTTGTGTTCATTTCTAAAATTCTATTTTCTTTGGCAAGACTTTGGATAGTGCAGAACTTGAATGAATGGTCACAGTATGCTATTAATGTGTTTTACTGAACCACCAAAGTCTCAGGTTACTAAAAAGGATTATTATGAAAAGCCATTCAATTTTTCCAAACTGAAGATATTTGTCAAAGTATATAGTGCTTGTGTAACATCTCTCACAAAGTTATTAAATATTGTCATGGTTCAAAAACTAATTTGAGGTCATTCTAATTTTGCATTATGATTAAATACCTCAGCAGAAGTTTATCAAAAAGTTTTGGCCTTTAACAAGGACACAGCTGTTGTTCTTGGTCGAATCTTTGATTGCTTCCTCGACCGCAGCCCCCCTCCCACTGGTCTGCTAATATCATCAGACACACACAAATCTATTAATTGACCCATTTGTCAAGCGTGGCCCATGTGTATGAAGTGAACGTCATTCCCAAGCTCTGTTATAGTTGGCGCATAATCAAAAGAAGCTCATTCAGGCTGAACATGATATATCACCTCTCTCTGCATATTCTTTCCTCTTTCCAAGTAATAAAAAAGTATTTTCTTTCTTCTGTTTTTGTGGTAGTGAAAAAGGCCTAAGTAAAACGTTCTGAGCTATTAGCTACAGCTGAGTGAATGGGATAAGATGGTGAAAAAAAAGTTGCATACGTTGAGGCTGTATGTCTTCGAACATTTTCACAATCGCTGGTGTAATACACTGTAGGCAGGCAGACATGGTAGGATATAGGAGTACCTTACTCCTATATCCTACCATGTTAACTCTCCATATGCTCAGAGAGAGGAAGAAGACATTGCCTGGTTCGTGTGTGGCGATAATTCACTGCTTCTGGTGATGGATAAAAATGCTTCTGAACTTCGGAAAGACGGAAAAAATTAAAGCAGCATTGAATAGATCATCGGTGTTAAAAGCCTAACAGCAGGAAGTGAGGCTTCAGGCAATGGTAGTGGTAGTGTAGCCGCATGTGCGTGTGTTTTCGTAGGTGCTTGTGTGTGTGTGTCTGTATCATCATTACTCTCACATTCTCACACAACCCCAGAGCAAAGGAAGCAAAAAAAAAAGAAGAAAAAAACGCAAAACCTCATTACATTGAACCTCTAGAGGTGTAGCTCTTACTAAACTAATTTACTTTCCTCCATATAATTACACCAGCGCTGTGGAGAAGCTGTGAGGCCCGGCCGCTAGCTTTGTTTATTCTGCAGTTGCTCTTGCATGAAGTTTCCCCCCCATCGGCCCTTTCTTGAGACACTTCAGATGTGAAAGGTTTTCAACGCAACCATCACTTTGATAATCAAGATGTCCACCGTTTGATAACGGTTAGACATGCACTCTTTGAAGAATGTAATTGAGTTTACTTAACTTTTATTCACGCAGGTTTAAAAGTAAAGCGCATTAAGTAAGGTTTTTCAGGATATGAGTAAATAGGCTGTAGTCCTTGCTTGCAAATACCTTTTGTGAGATGGATCAGTTTATTTATTTGTTTATTCATGTATGTATTTATTTGTTTTAGATATTGTTATGTTATCAACAGTTGGCATGTGGAGGGAAGGAGTGTATTAACAAGGACGTGTGTGTCTGTAAGGGAGAAGGTAAAGGAGATAGTAGGCAATGTGCTTCTCAAATTATTACAATTGGCGTGAAGATGAACATAAACGTGCACATGTGTGTGTGTGTGTGTTTGTCTCTCCTGATAGTTAGAGGGCAAACTTAAGAGTGGTGGTTTGTTTCTCTATTTTTGTATGTGTGTGTTGTGATTCTTGATGCTTCCATCTGCACCCTGAGGTATAGGGGTTCTCGGTACACCTGGAGTTTATAGCTCTTTTACCGTTCCTTAGCCCGGGTGAGGTGATAAATCAAACACACTGATAATAACCCCACCCCTCCCACCCCAAATCCATTTTTAATCGATTCTACTGAGCCCAAAACGCACAGGAAAGACCCTATTTATTTCCGGGTGCCTTGAGTTTTCCGGTACATTAGCAAAGCCCTGGAGCAAAAGAGAAAGGGAAGGGGGGAAGGGGATATGATGACGGAGGAGAGAGGAGGAGCAGAGGAGAACAGAAGTCGTCTTTGCAACTACTGATGCAGTGGGCTTCTACAGAGCCTTTCTTCTCTAGAACATTCATCCCAGTTTCTCTCAGGCACAGACACGCAGCCCAACACTTTCTTCATTCCCACTTTTTATCTTCTTATTTTATCTACTTACATCTTACATTCTCTCTTGCTCAGGCACCCACATCTATTTCTCAAACACAAAAGTCATGATACAGAAGGAGAGAGAGAGAGAGA
>JAOEHI010003311.1:53037-74426 GCA_025447815.1 Percopsis transmontana
CATTCTCTCTTGCTCAGGCACCCACATCTATTTCTCAAACACAAAAGTCATGATACAGAAGGAGAGAGAGAGAGAGAAATAAAACCATATGGTCTGACTGACTGGTCACCCTCTTCTTGCTAACCAGTCAATAGCAATGCCTGGGAGGGAGTGACTTGCTGTGGTGGTGTAGAGTTTATAGGCTTCTTGACACTCCTCCAGCTCCTCGCATGACTTGTTGTCATGCCATCAGAGTATATTTAATATGCCTTTGACATAACCCCTTTTTTCAACTGTATGTAGTAGCATGACTTGCTTAGGTTTTTACAGCTTTTCAACTACTGCTTTAAACCCAAATATCAACTTTTACGCACATGGGGCTAAAGTACAACCTCCAATTTCACTTTGATTTATGCCCTTGTTCCAAAATGGAAATACACACCATATCATTGCGATATGGTGATTTTATATGTCTCTTTGCTTGTGGTTTGCGTAAGCAACATTATGCATGAATGGTGCTGACAGGCTAAGACAACCACATTGGGAATAAAGACCCGTATGCTCTCTGGTTTTTAAAGAGAAAGTATTTGGTGGACAGAGGGCTTACAGTATACACAATGTTGTATTGGCAAAACTTTTCTCAGGTATTATGCAGTGTACAGTATACACATATTAATACCCTATCCTACCCAATGCGATCTTTAAAAATACTTTGGAAATAATGTAATTGTACTAGAACTTACACACTGCACTTTACTCCTTCTAACTTTAGTTAGACTAATCCTCAGTCTATTATAGGCCACTGAGGTTAATGGGAGATTGACTGATGGTGGTTGGAAAGTGGTATTTTCCCCAAGCAATGTTGATGGGAATAATTTAGCAATAAAGATGTGTGCTGTGGTGTGTGTGGGCACCATGGGGCTAGGGAGAGAAAGAATGAGAGACTAAGAGATGTATGTGCACAGAGAAAAGAAATAGCAAGTCAAGGTCACTGCAGAGCGAAAGATAAAAACAGAAAGAGAGAAGAGAGAATGAGAGAAGGGAGAATGAGTGAAGGCATGCGGGTGAATACCGGGGCTGCAATCATTCCTTCTAATTTTCCTGTGGTGGCACTGAAGCCCCTCCAAAATTGATAGCATTTTCCCACTTTTCTTTTCAATCCTTGGCCTTGTTGATTTTCAGGAAAATGTGCTTTGCACATGTACATCCAAGTGGAACCACATTTAATTGGCCTGCACAGAGCCAGAATACATTAAAGTGTGTAATCTCTAAGGGTACCAGTTCTTCCTTTGGAACAAAAGGTAGATCTGAAGACCTTGGGTTTTGACTGAGTGTTATCCACCAATGCGTCCGTCTGGCCTTTGGCCATCTATTCAGTCCTGAAGCATTTGGTGAGAATGAAACACCTGAACATACAAAATGTTCACGGGCATTTTGTAACTATTTTGTGCTAAGCCAAAACCTTTCCTTTAGTGTTGTCCTAAACGGTTTCGATTCCAACCTGTCATGAATTATGTATTATTTCAAAAGAATGTCGTTTTTCAGGTATTAGTGAGGTGCAGTTAAGCGGAGAACACCCAAGAGTCAAAGTAAAACCTTTATTAAAGGAACTATATGTATTGGAGATGATTACGTGGGATGTGCATGGCATCACAAATCTCTCTAAGTATATTACAGGTATGTCTGGGAGCACGCACTGTGATTTATGTGATTACTCTAGGTTTAGGATAGCGATGCTAAATCTTTATGTTCATTAAAGTCTAGCAGAAAGTACTAGTGATTTTTAAGAAGAAAATATGAGGGCCTCACCAGAGCCAGAAACAGGTTTTATGGCACATGGCAACAAGCCAGAAGATGAAGAAGAAGAAAAAAACAACACTTCTGCTTCTTATGTGACCGTGACTCCAGAAGATACTGTTTGACTGGCGGGTCCTCTGAGACAGCCGAGCTTATAAGACCATCTTGGAGACATATGGCTGAGATCGTCTACAGAGTGATAAGATCAAGGGTACCAAATCTCACCTCCCTGGCTTGATTGAATAGGGGGGGCCGTTGTAGAAATATTTGAGAGAGGCTTCGGGATTTGGCTCTGGTTTCAGTATGTTACACCCCTTCACTTCGTTGTGGTCTTTGTTTGGGACTTTGAAAACCATCAGTGGAAACAGCTTACTCTACACGGGCATGACTTGTCTTCATGTAAGCTGAATTCCTTTGATATACGAAACCGGTAGGAAGATCAAGCCGTGAAAACACTCTGGGAAGTGTACCATCCAATCTCACCATCAGAACATCTCAGAAAACAGGCGACAGGGCTTGGCCTTTTTTTTTATTATTCTCCTTCCTTCTCTGGCCTCAATGTCAGGCTGTCTGATGCTCCGGAATCAAATGAGAGATAAAAGGCTATTACCAAGTTACCATGGTAGCAGTGCCATCATTCCCCCCCGTGACTCTGTTTTTCGCTTCTCTCCCCACAAATTAGATAAAAATTCAGCCGCCCCTCTCCTTACTCAGGGTGAACCTGACCAGTTGTCTCTGGAGTTTCCGATTAAATTGTCGATCACCCAAACCCCTCCCCATTCAGTCTGCCTTCTCCATGCAGATGTGACACTCGCCAGACTGCCTCACATTAACACTGGGGCGTGTAAGAGAGAGGGGCGTCAGTGGTAGATGGACGTCGCTGTTCAAGAGAAATATGCCAACGTTTTAGGAAGACAAAACAAAACGCTTTGCTGCTCATCCACCCTCCATCTCAAATGTCTGCGAAAACACAGAATGTCCTTAGGGACAGACGAAACACAAACATCTCTGGCATCTGTGATCTTTGTCAGCTCGTCCTGTTCCAGTTTGGGAAAGGATGTGAAGGACTTATTTTTTTAAAAGATGTAAATTGATATACTAAAAAAACAGTATAATGTATTCTGTCTAGAGGTAAATAAAGATCCTTTATAACGACAACCACTGTGCCCTGCAGCCAAGGCAAGTCTCGCAGCCTATGAGAAAGGAGGTTGAAGCCCAGTTTTTCATTTATTCATGGCATATTAGTGTAGGTAAGATTGTAGATTCAAATCCAAATAAACACGATAAACCCATTTTCTTTCAGAAATACATCTCCATGGAGAATACAGTATAAAAGTACTCTGATTTACCGTTCTGTTTGGAGGGGGGTTTTACTGTTTTGAATATGACGATGAGTCTGTGGAAGTATGGGGCTCCCTATCATGTGGTATTCATCTGACATGGGAGTGGTAGTGTGTGCTTAGCTTCACATAGACTGTTAATCCTCTCCTGTGTTTTAGTCTGTCACACCAACGTTCACAGTCTCTCTCGTCTTTCCTTCAATAGTCCCTCTCCTTTTCACACACACACTCATCAGTTCGTAGGTGTGTTAGATCTGTTATTCATTTTCTGTATTATTTTCATTGTCTTTATTAAATCATGGAGTGATCTTGCGGTGCCCCCCAAATAGCATCTAGGTATCCCGTGGGGTGGGCTGGGGCCCAACCAAACCCCCCACATTGGGAACCACTGCCGTATTTATTTTTTCCATCCACCGCTTGTTTTAAAATCTGCAATAACATGCAAAGGTTTAACTGTGAGTTAGCCTCATAAAAAGGTGGATTTAAGCAGGCAAAGTACATCTCACTTTGCATGGAGACTTTACTAATGATGTATCGGTCGTCCTATCACCATGCACAACCACACACACCCACACACAGTCTTTTTATATGGTTCCAACTACCACGACAAGTGCTTGTTCCTGAATTTTAGACGCTAGCGAGGTAAAAGTCTCCACACACCATCTCACCTCATTCAGAGTGATGTTGATAAATGTGTGTGTTTGCACAGAGCACCCTAAAGATCACTCATCCATACTATTCATACTCTAATGAAATATGTGGCATGCATACCATATTGCATTTCTAGTATGCAACACTATCAATTATCAATGCAAGCCCACAGGTGATGCTCATGAAAATACATACAAACTGGAACTTGGCATAATGTTTCTCTGACTGAATTGACTGAAGTGTATTTGATTTGGTAGATTAATTTGTTAAATATAATACACAATAAATCACACTGACACCACAATTTGACATGTTACAGTTAAGAGACACATACACTGCAACAGCATCATTTTAACTAATACAGAATGCAAACAGCAACATTTGAAAAATGCCCATTCTTTGAATCTGTGTGAATTCGAAATGTCCCTCCTCCAGAAAATATCAGTCATTCATTCATTCATTTGTTAATTCTAACTATAACATTACTTCCAGGCTGGACATTGAATATCATCAAGATCCCCTGGCTGTTAGCCAACATTCCCGAGCTCACTTTCAACATATTTGTCATTGATTAAACCTATAGGTACTGTATACACAATTAAGCCACTTCTGTTGGCACAGGAGGCACATAATCCCAAAGGCAATAGCCTGTCTACCCTGCTGTAACATCTATTAGCATAGCTCTGGCTCATAGCTCGAGTCCAACACCCAAACCACTACTGTCCTGCCCCCCGTATAAAGGCAACATACAATGATATCCCCACCCAATTCACTTTATTTTTATTTTTTTTATTGTCTTAGAAATATTCATGTAATTTGTGCATAATTGATTTTACAAATGCAAGTATCCCTTCCACATGAACTGAGCTAGCTCAAATCATACGTGCACATACACAAACATCAAGACACACAATTGCCTACATACCTGTAAATACACACAATCTCACACACACACCCAGCTCCTTGGTATCACTACTCAACTACACTCATAGCACTTTTCTTAAGTTGGCTTCTTGGTTCATGACCCCTAAGATCAGCATTACCCTCCAGCAGTGCACCCAAGCCAAAACCACTTCTCAAACTACTCCTGTTGGTTTATTGACAGAACGCCTCCTACGGCACTGCCGCCACACACAATCACACACAAACACCTCCCGATCGAGTGCCCTTTCCTGCCATTCAGTCTCCCCCCGACTCACGTGTACTCGAACACAGAATCTATCAAAGACCCACATATTACATGGAAAGGATAACAATAATGCCTCCATGAATAGATCCATAGTATTGAGCCCTTGCACTTTATTGAACAGTGGGTGGGGGAAAAAAAATACTGTTTCCAATACTTTCAGTTCCTCCTCACTGTTTAAAGCTATACCTCGTTGTTTGCTCTCTTGTGTTACAAAACATATCCTCAGATCACTGCCTACTGCTAAAAACATGCCAGATATCGGGTTTTGGCTACTCGCACGGTCCTCTGGAGAGACCTGCCTTCGGGGCGAATGAAGTCTGATGCCATGTTGAGGTTTGGGAAGGGTCGCAGCAGGGTCGCCTGAGCGGCTGTTTCTCATTCTGGCACAACACTTAAATGGTTGATTAGCGGTGTTGTTGATAGGATCGCTTTACTGCACGTCCCCTGCGCTCGGGCGTGTTATTGGGCCTCGACCACCACCTTCGAAGTGTACGGGACGGTATGAACAACCAGCAAGTGCTTAAAATAATATTTTTTCAGTAAAATAAAAATTGTTTGCAAACGTGAGACAGAACAGCTATATAGCTGTTTGCTATTTACTTTTTTGGTATTACATAACTACAGTAGACTTTTCATTGGAAATGAGCTGTTAGGAATCAACACAAGCAGTGCACCTGACTGGGACCTCTATTGCCATGTGTTTTGGAAGAGTTGTGATTTTGCTGAACAATCCTTATGATAGTCCACTGACAGCTCTCTTTGTCTTTACCCCCAACCAGATTTTACATCAAGTAAATTCAACAAATATTTAGTATATGAATTACCTGTAAAGGGGATTAAAACAATTTCAAATAAAACAGTATTAACGACAATAACAAACAGACAAACCCCCATCTATGGCCATACATATAAATTTGGTCTAATTTGCCAGCAATGCAATTAAGTAGTTTAATTATTCTAATTAATACATGACAACAGTCAATTAATTTAACACACTGTTATGAACTGTTATTAGAATAAAAGCCATTTGCAGCTCCCGAATCAGCATTGTGAGTGTCTTTAATTGAATTGACTAATTAACACTGAGTCCTGTGGAATAAGATTTCTGTCACTAATGAGAAAGACTTAATCAAACCGTTAGATTTAACTAGATCAACTGTATTTATAGGCTACTCTTTGGAATTTACCTGCTCGTCCTTTAGACATGGACATGCTCACCAGCACTCTCTTCAGCTGTCTTGCTAGCATTTGCATTCAAGATGTTCCTCTGTGGTGATGTAAAAGTGTACTTACTGGCCTTGCATGATCTCATCTGACAAGCAGAGTCTGTGCAAAGGGGCTCTAGCTAATTTACTTCAGGGAACCTCACTTCAGAGTGATCGGTACAACTTGTGAAACATCCGCCACCATCCGGGCAAAGCCCTCAAATGAATAGTGCAGACACACCACACACACACACACACACACACACACACACACACAAACACACACACACACATTGACCACAAACAGAGGACTTTCTGACTCTTTAATTAATAAACAGAGAAGCTTCAAAGCCATAGGCTTGTCATGGATCCGCCCGCACTAAAGAGCACCATGAGTGAATTACCCTCACCATGTCGCTTCACATTGCTAGACTATGTCTACATGGCTTGGCCATAAATCAATGTATTCAACTAAATATAATAACAAACTTCTGGAACTATATGGAGAAGTTCATTCCAAATAGCTCTCAGAAACGGCATTCAAAATAATTGAAGGACTTTAAGGCTTAGACCTTGGTAAGTGTTTTAGAAGGCTTGGTAAGTGTTTTAGAAGGCTTGGCATGCAGTTCCTTCATTTGTGAATTATTGTTTGGAAAGAAAATGTGCAAAATATGACTTTTATTTAACTACATTTAAACATGTAACTGATTTAATATTGTCTAGTCCAGTCTGTTATAGCCTAACTGCAGTACTGTACGGGTCTCCTATTTTACAATCTGTCATCTACGAAATGGTAACTGTGATGCCGGTCAGGATATATATTTTTTCAGCATCGAACATGACCAGACAGACTCTTTCCCCTCATAACAACAATACTTCTATCCTAGAGTTTCTCTTCCTGCTATTTTACGTTGATGGACAGATAGTCGGTCCACACATTTTCTAGATTACTTTAAAAGTTCAATTGACAGAGACAGCGTATCTGTGGGTCAGTATACCCATCTCAAGGAAACAGGGCAAATGTGCATACTGCTTCCTGCTAGTGATTTGCGGTGAGGACACATGATACTCTTCCAGATTTTGTTCCTTCCCTTTTCCTTTTTTTTTTTACTAACCAGGGGAGAGAGAGAAATTTCCCTTTTATATCATCCTGCTTGGTGAATACCCACCACCACCAACCAACCTTGCATACTTACCCTCAGAAGTTTATAAGATGTGGGAATGTTACATTTCAGTAAGTCAGGCCACAGATTTCCATTAACAAATACTGTATCATGATCACTGCCGGGGCCTATCAGCATTCATTGAACTCCTGTAATTATTAATTGTATACGGTGATGTCATTGGCATGGGACCAACACATTACACTCCTCGCTCTCTTGTATGCACTCCCTATCCCAGCATATTAAACCTAATGACATCTGCCCCGAGGCGGCAGGCCTGCACAGCACCCAGAAAATGCCATGGGAGTTGGCTAATGGCACCGACATTAAAAACAGCCAGCATCTGGCCTCATCGCATAGCCACATATGTCTGTGCCTCTCTCCAGTACAAGCAGGAATGCCCCAGGCCCCGGGACTAACACCGAATATGTTAGAGGCTCTTGGGAGTGTTGATAGAGTCAACGTGGAGCTAATTGTCCAGGCCTCTTTAGTTTTCAAGCTAAGATGAGTTTAAGGGTTAAAAGTGACCAATCCATCCAAGGAACAGCAGAGACACAGTACAGTCGGTCTGGATGTGTTTATGTGTAGTTTTCCTCAATTTGGGGGTTATAATTTCCGTATGTCTGTGTGCATGAAGTACGCCTAGATGTATCTCACTAAGAGCTGCCCCTAAGTACTGTTTAATTTGTGTACTGCTCATGTCTGGGATTCCTAATTGCATTAATTTAAAAAGAGGCACAAATGAGATCAGGTTGTAATATTGTTTGGATTCAGGGGATCATCCCATCTAACCATATGTTGATTAACAGTACAGTATATGGTCGCTTGTTGATTGCATTTGCTTTGTGGCCTATACTTCTTCACAGCTGTGCGCTGAGGCATCGTCAGCGCTGACTCCTGTCTGCATAATGTTGGAGACATTTTCCCACAATCCTTGTTGTTTCCCACAGAGGTGGGAAAGGCATTGGGAGGGTGGGGAGAGGGATGACTTAAGTGGAAAAAGAGAGATGTGTAAACACAGCAAAATAAGAGAGGAAGAGGGAGGAAGCAACAGATGGTGAGAAAAATGGGGAAAGGTGACTCAAATCGTGGAGAGATCAAAATAAAAAGAAGTAGGACTGGAACTGGCAGAGAGGGGGAGAAAGTAAGATTGAGGCTAGAAAACAAGGAACTGGCAGAGAAAGAGACAACAGCAGCATTGTGGAAAAAAGATAATAGACTTTGAGAGTGACTGCCGGCAGTTCCAAATGTCTCACCAGATGTTCGTGGCTGTGAGCTCTGTTCCTCTGAGATGCAGGGGAATTAACCTGCCTTTATAGTTACAGATGTGCCACTATTGACTTAGTGTACCTCTAATTTACATTCAGGCACAAAGCCTGACAGGCCTTTGCCTCTCAGGACCCCATAAATGTAGTGCTGTGGCAGGGAGGAGAGAGCATTGTGAGAAGCATATCCCGTTGGGCACGGTGGATAAAAAATTGTAAGTGAGGAAGGCTTTTATTTGCTGTGCACCCACCAGCCTGGGCCACTTCAATGCAATGCCATACTGTGCTGAGAAATGACCGCGCTGCAGAGCCGTGGCTCTGGTGGGGCTGCTTTAGAGGCAGGGGAAGTCTAAGCTCTCTTTCACTACTCTCCAGATTCTGCCACCTCCTCTCCTCTGTTCTTTCCCTGGCGCTGCTTCCTTTCGGCTCACAACGGGCTGTGGAAAAGTTGCTGGCAGGAGACAAAAAGACACTGCTTTAATCAATACCACCACAAGGCCTTGGCTCCAGAGCAGAAGGAGAGAGAGAGGAAGCGAGAGAGCTAGGCAGACAGAGTGCACAGCAGTGACGCTGGGGCCGAGTAGGCCTGCCTGCGCCCTTGAGAGCTTCGACTGCCTTACAAACCCAGTGACTCTGGCTCACAAAGAAGAAGCAGAGATGGAATGGAGGATATCACTTTGCGTGATACGTCCTTGAACAATAATGGTGACATCACAAGACAATGCAGTGGTCCAATCATGACCACATGAAGAAACTAAATGGTTTCTCTGGCTTTAAACGATACATTCTGGGTAATGCATATAATTCCAAAACAATCTAAACAGAACAAAAAAGTAAACTGTGTTAAATTATTTACCGATTCTTCTCCTTTCCAAAGAATCCAGCTTCACCCCAGGGATTTAAATACAATATTGGCACTGATAAAAAAAAAATTACATTGAACAATTAACTTGATAGTGTACACTTGAAGTGTAAAAATTCTGTTTATTTTCAGAATCCACACAATTGAATTAAGAATGTCAAGTCTGCTTTTCTGGCTTGTTTGAGGATTTATCAATGGAAGGTTTAAGAGAGAAGAGGTAAATATTCTCATACAATACCTGCCCACATTTGTCTAGCTTTTATGAGGATTTACGGAAACAACCTTGAGTTCCCAAGCTCGCTTCTCTAACCTTTGGCTACTGCCAAACCCACAGTGTGTTATGAGATTCTTACCAATTTACCAATCAGCTAGGGTTTTCAGGAATATCCCTCGGAGCACCGAACTGACTGACATTTAATGCCAGGAGCCATTTGTGCCCAGAAACAGATAAAACCACTCTCAGCACTCTTCCTACTGATTCCATGAAAATACCGGTCTCTTTCATAGTAATTCTGCCATTATTCATTGTAAGGCCTAAAGTATAATAGAGTGTGACTGAAAAAATATATCATCTTGTAAGCTTTTATTATTTTTAAACGTATATTTTCTTTTCCTATGAAACGAATTATGATTATGGGACTTGGAGTTGCCACGTGCTAAATTTAAAGGTTTTACATTACAGGATTAATTACATAACAGCCCTAACTTCAAGAATGCAAACAAATACCAATTATTAGCATGTCTCCGCGTCATTAGCCAACGCTGAGACAAAGTATTAACACATGTCGTTCATCTTATCCTCCCGGCTTATATCCAGAACGTTTTTGTCTTTACCGTGAGCCACTGGAGTGTAGCAAACTCTCCCTTGGTCTCCAAATCAAGAGGAGACAAGGGGGCCTCTGGGACCTTTCCCTGCTCATCCCTCCCGCTTCTCTTTCTCTGCCTTCTTCTGTCTTCCCACCATTTCTCCGTCAGAGCCCGGGGCTCCTTGTAATCGTCCTCCGCCGCGCTGATTGGACTTTTCATTAGTCAACTCCCCACGGCTCTGCGTGACCTCCTCTGGGTCACTGCCTGCTGATTACACCCCCTCGTTTGTTTCGTCTTCTCCTTCTTCGCCATCGTCAACTTTTCTGTGAAGAAGAGGCGGCGTGACACCAGTGTGGTGTGTCCCGTTGGATCTACATGCTGGGGTCAGAGGTCTTATTGGAATTTTCGGAAAACAAACACTACTGTATGACTATACTATGGAGATGAAAATAGCACTGTTTTCTTTGAAGGAGAGTGTGCAGTACACTTTTTTTTTCAGAAAATGTATTCCTTATTTTAGAACCAGAAAGGCAAACAGAGCAGGGGGACACCCAGGGGAGAGATTCAACTGAGGTCCAAGAACTACAGTGCCATGAAAACTATTTGCACCCTTGGTTACTGTAAGTTGAGCAAAGAAGGCTATGAAAAAGGTGGTTTACCAGCTTGATCTTAAACTAAAAATAAGAAAGAAATCTAACCTTTCAGCGAGGTCAAATTATAAAAAAGAAAACTTTTTTCTCTCTAAATCCTATACATCCCCATTAGTGTCACCCCTAGAAATGTATCTGAATAAAATGTAATTGACATGTTTTCCTAATTATACATACTAATTATAAGCACATCTGAATTTTTACAGTAGGTTTTCTTAAGTGGTCCCCCGTGACTTCCAGTTTCACATGGGGTATAACTACTGTATATATGCAAAGGCAGCAGAGCCGACCACTTACTCATTCCTGGGCACATACAGTACTTTTTTTATTGGTAATGCACGGATGATTAGTTAGGTAAAGGAAGGGAAGTTATAAAGTTTTGCGAACGCTGTGTGCTTCTGCTACAGTAAACTACGTTTAAGAAATATTTATGAAACTAGAGTTGTATAACTGCAACATACCAGGAAATAGCGGAATCAAAAGGGCCCTCCTCATTCTGTCAGGAACGTCTTCGGGTGGTTACAGTTGCCTCTGCATATTTTTTCCTTGACACAAAACCTTATTGGATCTTAAGCATTACCTACCATCTATGACGTGTCCTTGGAAGTCAACAAACCACCTATAACTCAGTCGCTGAAGAGATTTTAATGATGTGGCTCTACCACAGACTGCCAGTGCTGCTACACACATATATTAGGTTGCATCTAAGCTGTGTACTGGAATAGCGGAAATCAGTGTCGGTGGGGGTTGAAGTTTTACCATTTAGCTAGCCGTGACCTTGTCCAAAAGAAGCCATGAAGCCCCGCCCCTTTTTTCTGCCTCATCCTCTTTCCGCCAACCCCGGCACGCTCCAAAAGCTGGAACAGATTATTCCCCTGTGTGCCTGCCCTGGCCCTGATTGCTGCTACATCCAGATAGGCTTTCAAGTGGCCTCCTGTGTGCACAGTGCCCCATGGGATACGCCCTGGCGCGCCACACATGGGGACTATTAGCCAAACTGTCGGAGGCCTGTGCACGCCGCATACGGGCCCCTCCGATTGCGCAGACGTGCCCTTCATCCACTCAGCAACCCCCCGATCGCCCATCTCCTGCCCGCAATCATTACAGCATATCAACAGTGATGGTTTGGTTGCCAGTCTACTGTGGAGGGCTCTCTACCCTACTGAGCAAGCATCCGCCTCTGACAGCAAGAGTGCATTAGAAGCATTCAGCAGTAACTACATGGCCATGCAGAAACACACACACAATCCTTGTGGGTGGGGGATATATTTCAAAAATAGAGAATAAAGAATTTGTAAAGAATGATTTTAATTGAGGTGTATGTTGAAGTAATGGTAACACAACACAAACACCTTGTTCAGAGAGGCTCTATAGACCGCTAGAGAAACTGTGGAGACACAACTCGTAGGGGACACACTAGAAACCATGTGTTCGAACGCTGTTGACCAAAAAGACAGGAACTGTGGGTAGCGGCACGCTTGGATAGTGAGACAAATGATGACAGCAGGTGGAAATTATCTATAGCAGCATACTCAGTTTGTGTTGACACACCTCACCAACAAGGCATTGTAAAGAAATAGAAACAGAATAAAACTCTTTATTTTTTTCCAGTCGTGCGTATGGTAATAATGTATTGTTTACAGGGTGGCCATGAGCTATAGACAACTCTTTTTGGAAGCCATGGGTCAAAAAAGTACTTCTGCTTTAAATGTCCTGAATCAAATTTCATGACTGACAGACAGCGGACCTCACTGCACATTGACTCTCAAACGCAGAAGAAGAAACACCGTCTGAACGCACATGGAGGTAAACCACAGAAGAAGATTTAGGACAAGTAATCATACCATATTAACGTGGTTAGCAAGGAGCTAATCTGCAGGGATTCATAAGAAACAGAGAGACAGACAGTGAGAAAGAATTTTTTGAGTTTCCCAGGTCCATTTTAATAACTTTTGGCTGGTAGTTCAGGGAGCTGAGACAAATGCAAAGCCAATGAAAAGGCAATTACCTTCCAAGTCTTATGTCATATGCTAAACATCTAGTGGGTTTAGGGATGATTCAGTGCACTGGTAGTCTTCAAGTGTCTCTGTTCCTTGTTTATCCATATTCAGAAATCCAGTTAAAAAGTGCACTCTACCCAGCACACACTGGACATTTACTTAGATATTGTACTGTACTCTAAAGTTCCAGTTATATTAAATATCACAAATCTTCTTCCAAATTTTGTTTTTACCTTCTTCTAATGTTGTTTAGGCTGCTTAATGAGACACAGTTGGAACGGTGTCACAGGTTGCTATTGACAACCTGGCAATTTGTCTCCTCTGAGAGTCCATAGCTCTTATACGAGATGAGCATGAAATGGAAGCAGTGTATCATTGCTTTAGCCAAAATACAGATAAGGGAATATGGCAACTAAAGGGCAACCAGAATGTATCTCTACAGGGCATTCCAATTGGCTGCACAAAATAAATAACAAAACATTAACCTTGCCCTAAACAGTCTTGTGTGTATCGAAGCAAGGGGAAAATACAATAAATATGTTAATATATATTGTTAAATTAATAAACTAATAACCCTCATTGTCATTACCGTTTGCATTTCACTTGTCACTTAACAGGTGCTTTTATCCTCAGTGAGCCTGCTCACTGCCTTGATCAAGGACAATTTGGCAGGACACATTCGCTGTCTATCAACCTTAAGCTTTCTGCTTAAAGGCGGCCTCTTAAATTCAAGGCCACATTGCCATTGACCAAGGGTGAGTGGAATGTTTTCTTCTTGCAGTAAGAAACTCATTTAAATAGGCACTGCATAGTTCCTCCCTTGTTTTGTTGTTTTGGTCATATTCAGTGAGCATTGTTGTAATCGGCACTGATGGATGCTGGGAAACGTTAGCTCTCACTATAAGTAACTGGAGACACATCACTCAAAGTTGGTGGATGTGAAACGTCAGCAAGGGCTGCTGCAAGACCACTGATCTTTGTCCTTAAAGGAAGGTTAACTCATATGAAATCATCCTGGTGTTGTGTGCAGGGCTTGGGGTTACAGTGGACCCTGTGACCCCACTCATCTCCATTTAGCTGACAGCCACAGTATGCTAACCTTGTTAGATCCTGGACAGACGTGACCTCTCCCTCATAGATAACAATCAGTGTGTCTGTGAACGTCGATGCGACACAAATATGGACAAAACTGACTCTGCCACCTGGACAGTTTCATAGCACAGTCCCCTGTCATAAAACCTTGTTACTGTATGTCTGAGGGCATTTCTGGTGATGTCTCAGGCTACGTGCCATGTGTCACTTAAAAGTTTAAATTGTCTATTTTATTTTTTTTATTTTTGGAAAACAAGTATTTGCTTACAGTATGTCATTGACATATGCTGATAGTAATGTAAACAGCACCCACTTAATTTTAGATTTTTTAATGCTTTTGAATTAGAAACAGACCTTTATTTTTGCTTTATTTTACAATGTGTAAGGTCTGTGAAAAGAGGCCATAGAAGAGCACTGTGCACTGACAGTGTCCAACCGATGATGTGTCAGAGTTAGCATAAACACAAGTGTCTTGTTTTGACCATCACAGCTTTAGTTTTATGTTAATAAAACGAACAATGATGGAAATGTTGAATTTATCATTTACTATATTGAATAGGAAAATAACTTTTTGCTAAAGACACATTAGGACTTCATTGATTTCCAAGGGGGAAATGTAGGATATACATAAAAAATACAAAATATAAAAACACAAATGATGGACTATTTTCAAATTGAACATTAATGCCAGTTACAATAAATAAATACACTTCTATTTTTTGTTGCAGTGAGTGATGTGAAGGACTTCGTCATGCAGGTCATAGATCATAATGACAATGGGGATTGAAGCAGCTGACTCCCTTAGAGAGTGAAAACAAATAATTTCAACTTGAATCACAGTGAACCATACCAGATTCATTTGAGGTATGACTCAGATTCCAATAACTTACTCTATACTATTGCCTTTCAACTTCATGGCTCTGTTTATTGTTGATCGGGTTGGTAATGTGATATACAGCCCTGCTGCAATAGCTGACATTCTATCAGCAGTACTATAAATTACACAGAAAATCAACGGGTTCGACACAGGTTTGACTCAAATGAAACTCCACAGAAAGCTCCACAGACTTTTACAGAAAATCAACAAGTTTGACAAAGGTTTGATTCAAGTGAAACTCCCCAACGGAGCTTTAAGAACCAATAGTTTTTGGCAGAAATATTAGAATGTGCACGTTTGGCTGCTGCACGCGGTGAAGCGGTGAATTTGCATGAGTCAAGCGGAAATACACAACTGAGTGGACCAATAAACAGTCAAATATATTATGAAAAACGCCACTGCAAAGAAACCCAAATAAATAAAATCTTTAAAAAACCTAGAAAATAACCTACTATAATAAAATAACTAATTCAGTTCCCTCAACTCAATTAAAGAGAGAACGAATTTTCTCGAAAAAAGGGATTCAAAGGACCATTGCGACAGTGTAATAAATCTCAATGTGGAGGACTGATATACTGTATGTGACAAGCTTTCAATGAAAGAAATAAAGGGACAAGCCACACAAATGCAGACAATCTGTCCTCATTTCCTGGTCTGAGAGAGAACGACAGCTGTGTTCCATGGGCACATCTTATACCATTCGATGAATACAAAGATGAATCAGCCAATGTATCTCAGAGTGTTTTAAAATCTAAATAAGGGGGGGCTGGTTCTTTGCCAGTGCAGTACTCAAAAGTAAGAATGTGATTCAAGGCTGGAATCCACCAAGGCACAAGCAGCTGGCACGAGACAACACTGGCTTGAGTGTCTCTGACCCATTCTACTAACGATAAACCTAACACTATGTTTTTGCTATAACTATTTACTTGGTAATATTACTACATAAAAAGTTGGAACAGATTCTTTGGCTAAAAACATCAATCTTAATTAATGCAAACGTCTTGATAGGCCAGTACAATTTGTTTTTATATTTTCTTTGTATTTTCTATTTCCATCCAAAATAAGGTTACATAAACGTAACGGTGTAAATGTAAATACCACATCCTGCTTACAAGCTGGTTCACAGGAAGACATTCTTTATCTGCTCTAATGGCCTGCACTTCCTTCTATCCCTCTCGTGTTTCACTGTGCTTCGATTGGATCGTTACTGACGTTGGGTGTTCACGTATTGCCCATACAAGATGGCCGCCAACCTCCTACGCCTCCACACAGTGGTGACGGTAAAATCTATAAAGCAGGGTCCTGCCCCCCCACTGCTTTATTGTCTGTCAGCTTTGTTGATTGGCGCTTTTACGGTATTAATCCAACATCCCTATTTAATTAGCTTTGACTGAAACACTACAATTCTTATTTTGTTGGTAGGCCTATAGTGTATTAATATAGGCAAATATCTGTATTGTTGGATTTGTGTAGTTGTAATCCCTGGTCCGATATCATTGACACTCTACAGCAGTCTGAAAACCAAGCAGACGAGAAGAGAACAGATAGAGAATTAACGCAGGGGTGTGAAAGCAGAGCTGAGGAGAGCAATGCTTTTGATGACCTTTCTTCAGGAATGTTCTCTCTGTCAATCAGTGCCAGACCATGTGGCGCTAATGTCACTCGGGGCAGTGCTCCACTTTCCTTCAGGCGGGTAGAGGTGACACCTGCAGTCAGGGTCGGATCATTTCCTGTGGCAAAAGTTGTACATGGTAACATTTTTCTAACAAGCCACATGGTCTGGCAGTTGAGCGTGGGCCAAGCTAACTAGATATTGATATATGCCTGCCTTGTTTGAGGGAAAGCTCGCCTACAGCAGTTATTCACCTCCTTTTGAAATGATTCAGCATAAAAAATGCTACTCCTGAGGCGCTGTCTCCAGCCCAGTGTTTGCTCACTAATGAGGAGGAAATATTAGGTCTATGCTGGTTTCTTGTGGGATCTAAAATGACTTCATTTTCCGTCAAATTGACCTTAGAACAACAGCAACATTTTCTGTGCATATTTTCCTCTGTCAAACCACGACCGCAAGACCACAAACACTATGGAATGCAATGTAGATACTGTCTCTAAAGACATGCATTATAGTGTGTGTGAATGTGTGTGGGTGTGTGTGTGTGAATGGATATGTGTATAACTGTGTATTATACAAACACAGTATGCAGTAGGCCTATGTATGTGTGTGTGTCACCAAGGTCTCATTGAAAAGGCACTTTATTTCAGTCAAAGGATAATTGGCCCCAAAGGCCTCTGCTGAGTGGGTAGCCCATATGTGACGTAAGGGTCAAAACTGACCAATAGTAGTGAAAATGTGCCTTTATTATTGATGGCCTATACTTAAAGTAACATATTTTGCCGTTGCCGTTGACATATTTTCCCGCAATTGCACTCTTAAGTACTCTGTGTTATAGATATAATTCCTCATAGCAAATGAACTAATATTTCAGTTTTATTCAGGCCACTAATAAAATCTCTTCAAATGAATTACACATTTAAATAAATTGTAATGAATTCGTTTAAGTGTGATTACAGTTCTGTAGTTTACAAGGTGCTTCTGCACAATATACACCTCATAATCAAGTCATTGCATTGTTTTACAGTGTATATTAAATAGTTGTTTATGAATTAAAATAACAGCTGTAGATAATGCTATATTATTACAATTAGGTCATTTGGCAGACACGTTTATCCAAAGCAACTTACAATTACATGGAGCAGATAGGGGTTAGGCATCTTGCTCAAGGACGCTTACAGGTAGGCCAACTCTGGGGCTCGAACCCACGGCCTTCCGGCTGGAAGTCCAACAGCAAGACAACTAGACTACCCTGCTATACGTATGTTATCAAGCCTAGCTTGCCCAGTGCTCTGACATTTGTTTCTGTTTGTTTCTGTTTGTGTATGTTTCCATCTCATTCATCCTTCACACGACAGCGGCAGAGCACTTTGCCAATACAGTCCTCGAAAGTAAGATGCAACTCTCTCAGTTCCTTGCACGTGATTTACACTATCGATCCAACATCCTGATTAGAATTTTTAATTAATGAAGGAGGCTAATTGCCTAGAGAGAGGAATGCGCCGACCCTGAACGAGGCCAACGATTTGCGTAGTGGCGCTAAGCCTAAGTTAATTGCTCGGCTGATTTGACTTGCCTTGACAGAGATAATATGCTGTGACACAATTGAAAAACTGACCTGACTCCCTTCCTATTTAAAGATCATACATGCCAGGGGAGGAGGACGCGAGATCCCTGTTGATGTGGTGTTCTGTATATATAAATGAGTGCCATAAACGAGGTGTAAAATATAGACCAGGTATTTCAGAGCATCTGTGCCAAATGTAGCCCATGCTTTTTTTTTTTTTGCTTGGGTAATGAGGGTGGGAATCGGGGGGTTTGGGAAACGGAAAAGGAGGGGTGTTCAGCCTGAGATTGTGATACCTCGACAATAAGTCCTGCTTTTCCCTGAGTTGGGAGAAGGGCCACTAGGGGCACTTCCACAGCCTAAAGGGCTTCCATTAACTATTAATCTTCTCCTGGAGAGCAGTGGGGGAACAGTGAAGTCGCAGCTGCCATCACAGTGCCCCCCAGCACACAACCCCCACCCGTGCCCCTTCCTCTGTTTCCATTGGCAAACAATCCACACCTATGAGCTGAGCTAATTAATTTTAAAAAACATACATTGGTTATGCATAATTTATGTTCAAAGCCCAGGGCTACCAGTGTTAGACAAATATACAAACTCCATACTGAATTACCAACCACTTGAGTTGAGCGGAAGAGTGCAGGGGCTTTGGCGAGAAATCAAAGCAAAACTGGACCCTTGTATTTTGCTGGCTACGGTTCTCCAAATCAAATAAACAGTGGAACAGTTGTAAAAGGAACAGTAAAAGTCACAAGTGCCTGATCTTTCATCCTTGGACTAGCGAGGTGTGTAGTGAGCGGTATGCATGCACACTATACAGTATGTACTGTATAGAACAGTATATCTACTGTTATGTGAACATGTGAACAAACCCTTGACTCTATACACCTCCTTATCTCTTGCATTTGGCATGAAGTATTTTCTTTTTTGTTGTTGCCGTAATTAGTGAATCAAAAACCAAAAAAACTTTCAACCTTTAGTGGTTTCTCAAAATGTGTCCAAGAAGTTGGTCAATGTCTAAGTATTCTGTACTCCCTTTGAGAAAAACAATTATTTGTGGTAGTGTTTAAGAGATATTTCCATTTTGATATGGAATGGAAATATATCTTACAATTACAATATATATATCTTTTGATATTTTATATAGTTGTAATATACTGTATATATACTGTATGTTAATATATATACATGTGTATATCTATCTATCTATCTATATATCTACATATCTATATATCTATATTCATCCCTAAATATCCTGGACCTTCCTATACAAAGATACTATAGTATTCCTTTGCAGTGGTGAAAACTGTTAACCAAATCCAAAAAACCTCAGTGTAGTTTGGCTTTATAACGTGCTGTGTACTGGCCACAAGCTAATAAAGCTGTCACTAGTTGTTCTCATCGCTGTGTTCCATGTAAGCCTCTGGCGGCTATTGGTTGTACCTTAGCTGGACCTGTTGACCTCCTGTGCTTGAAAAAGCAGCTCTCCACGGCTTTGCCGGGGCTTGTGCCCTGGCTTAGAGAAAAACCCCGGAAACATCAGAAACTTCCGCCTTTTTCCCAACCTTCACCTCGAGAATTGGCGTCCTAGTTTGGCGCACTCCGCTCAGAGTACCAGAATTTATGGCCTAGCGGACCGAGGAGGTGGAAAGCAGCCATTTCAGAGAGGAATAAAAAAACACTTTTCAAATGGTTATTGTATGGCAACCAAGAAAAATACAAGATGGTTTTTACAGAGCCACAGACCAGACTGCATAAATACATCTGCTCTGTACACATAATTTAAATAATATCTGCAGTTCTGGAATTTGCTATTTTGGTTACATAAATTATTGTTGCAGTTTATTTTTAATTTGACTTTGAGGTGTCTATTCTAGTAGCTGTTTGTTTCTCCGTTCTCTCTTCTGATTAGAAGTGTATTGCCATAGGACTAAGGCTTTGACGCGATACTTGAGAACTCCATAAGATAAATATCTGTAGGAAGAACAGCACCCGTGCAGCAGCCCACCCAGGCAGGGAAACAAAAACTTGGACCAGATTCTACTTTGTTTTGAGAGACACGTGAAGAATGGCTATCTTGCAGTGAACTGTAGACAGAGAAGAAGAGAGCCAGACAGACTGAAAGAGAGACAGGCGGGGAGGGAAAAAAATGGAAGGGAATGTAACAGTGCAACATTCCCAAGCTGGCCTGGTTAATTGCAAAGGATTGGAAGCAGATGCTGGGATGCAGTGACGTGATCGGTGTAGACCTTGAGGTCTTTCTGGTTGGAGGGGAAAAAGGGGATCATGAGAGAAGAGAAGGACAGCGATAGATAGGGACGACGACAAAGAGAGATAAGAAAAAACATATGGAGCAAGGGTCTAAAACACTGCTTTTTCTAATCAAAAGGGTTTGCGAGGGTTTATGCTATGTTAGTGGCATAACATGTAGAATAAAATATGTTCATATATAAACAATCATAAACACCATTGAAGATAAAATAGAAATAAAAGGTCTAAAAATGTACCTCATTGTGTCCCGACCCAAACTTTGAACAGCACTGGCCTAAGATTTAGCCAGGGACATATTCTAAGAGTAACTGTAGCTGTGATGAAAAACAAGATAAGAAATCAAGACAACATGGAAACCTCAGAAGAATATGGATGCAAACCTGATGAACATTAACCTATAAATAGTGAGCTATTGTCCTACCAGCCTCTAGACAGCTACGCCCAATCTGTCTAATCAAATTAAGCCTTTTCTGCCATGCTAATCACTACTAATTAATAGAAAATATCTCCTGCTTAATGACAAGGCAGCAAATTAAGCCATAACTGTAGTTATCCCAGGATCAGCTCTCTGTCAATGCAGTAATGCCCCCTCCCATTGTCTGGCCAATTACTGTGGCGGACCAATACAGCACAGAGGTTACCAATCAATGGGGATGCCAGAGGAAACACAATGGACTGTTTAGAGTTTGAGAGTTTAAATGAAGCAGTCAAATCAATATCACAAATCAAATCAATAAAAACAAAACTTGCAAGTTTAGCAGTGGTCGATACATATTCTTTTCCAAACTCATTTCATGAGGCAGAAAATGTAATGTTTCTACTGTAACAGAATATTTTGTCAGAGCTATGGTTATGTTCTGCCACTGCTAAAATGGGGGCCAAAGAAATGTTGATTTTTGGACAGAAGATTGGCCACAAGACAATTACATCCAACAACCAATGCTGGTACTTTGTTATTCTTTCAATTTGTCTCACTCACACACACACAAACACACACACACACACACACACACACACACACACACACACACACACGCAACCAGAGGAACAGATCACAGCGCT
>JAOEHI010003312.1:0-38817 GCA_025447815.1 Percopsis transmontana
CTCTCTCTCTCTCTCTCTCTCTCTCTCTCTCTCTCTCTCTCTCTCTCTCTCTCTCTCTCTCTCTCTCTCTCTCCAGCATCCTGTTTGCAGATATCGTAGGTTTTACCAGCCTTGCCTCCCAATGCACAGCCCAGGAACTGGTTAAACTACTTAATGAGCTGTTTGGAAAGTTTGATGAGCTAGCCACGGTGAGTCTTGGCCTTGTGCTTGAAATCACTTACCTCCAAATGTTGGGTTCCGTGGGTCCCTGTGCATGCTTTGTCCGCTCTCAACATATAGACCCGGTAAAGGGTAAAGCTTGGCTTGTGTGTTTGTGTGTGCTGAATATGGCAGTGATTGCTCTATCTTAACACAATGTCAGTGAGGCCCATATTACATACATTTAATGTGATTACACAACGCTGCATTTGAGTAAAATGTCTTCCAGGCCAGATATTATGTGGGCTGGACCTTGTCTCCTCTCATGTCATCTCCATGCATGAATTGCGTTCTTCTCAATCTCTTGGTTGGCACAAGGCAGAGATCTGAGTCCTCTGCCCATTTGCCAATATTCTATAATTTTCCATTTCTGAATTTCTAAATCCGCTCAATGTTTGCTGTGATTTTGACTGTGGTGGTTTTCCTATTGTGTGCTGTTGACCGTTATTTTTAGATAATCTGTGGATCCAGACATGCAGGAGCATGGTGGAGTCAATAGGCTTTACGCAAATAGTAAGGAACTGGTCTCGCCTTATTTTGCCTGTAGTTTAGCTGACACAGATATTTGGTGGGTGAGAGGGTTGAGCACAACTGCAAATCACCATGTCATGTCATCAAGATGTAATCTGGTTTCTATTACGCTGGCCACATGTGCGCGTCAAATCCCTTAATCTAACCCTTTTTTTGCTTTCATAGAACATTTTCTTGGACTTAAATTTAGACTATCTATTTTTAACTTGTTTGTTTTAGTGAACAAAGTATATCCGAATCAGAGTGAAGTAATTATTATTAATTATAATCATTTGCAAAACATCCGGGAAAGAGGCATGTGTTAAATTGGATTGACATGCTAGGCTCTTTATTAATTCAGCGGTAACCGAAACATTTTCATCTTGCAGAAAAATACAGTATATCTCGCAGGAATTCTAAATCAAGCTGTGATTTTTCTTGCTGTTGTGATTGTACCTTTTCAATCTTTTAGATAAATTCAACTCATCTCGTCTTGGCTGTTTGCCTGACTTTACAGTGATAGGCCTTCCAGCCTTAACTCCACCATCAGACATTAAACCCATGTTTTGACCCTAAGCCCCAGTCATTCTGATCCACTGTGGCAGCAAGTGGCGACGTCAAGTGACTCATGTCTGTGGTCACAGTAGGCATGCTGTCTCTCCCCGCTTCCAGACGACGAGTTGGTGATGCCACATGTCCACTGGGTACCGTCTCATCATGCCATCGCGGCACCATCCCCACACCACCTGTCCACTCCTTGGACTTATCAGCTGCTGTGGAAACGGGCCAGGAACATAACATTCTTCCAATGTGCTGTCGATGAAAAAGGCTCTCTTGTCTCCTCTCCTCTCCTCTCCTCTCTTGTCTCCTCTCCTCTCCTAATTTCCTCTCCCCTCTTCTCCTCTCCTCTTGTTTCCTTTACTCTCCACTTGTCTCCTTTCCTCTCCTCTCCTCCATACATTACGCCTCTCGGCCCTACCCCTCTGTTTTGTGCAAGTACGTGAAATTTTAATCGAAAACTAAATCCAATACTACAACAAAACTATTCTGCAAACTGGAGTAGGGTACCCTCAGCACAGCCCCTCGATCGCATCACTCTGCCTCCCAGTGGCCAGAATTAAGGCCCAGCGGGCCTTAAACTTAAAGCCTGACCAGCATCCGAAAAAACAGGATGTGTCATACAAAGGAACACTCTCACTTATTCACCATTGTTGTAATGCAATTCCGTAATGGCGGTGGGTTGCATATGCATGTGTGTTGACGCTTTTATGACTGCGTGTGTGTGTGTCTGTGTTTGTACGTGTTTGCGTGGGGGTCTTCTGTTACCATGGCAGAGCTTCGCAAATCTTTTTAGCCCTCTTTTCTCTTTCTCTCTCAACACCTCCTTGCATCACAGCTCTCAAACTCCTCCGCTCCTTGTTTCTCAGCCTTTTGATTGACGTGCCGCAGCCTACCTCCCTCCACTGTGTCTTTTATGCGCCGCGGGTTTCGGGGCGCTCTCTTCCATTCTCATGGTTCCATTTTTAGGATGACTCAACAGCACAATATATCAGTGGTTTTCAAAGTGGGGGTTGCGGCCCACAAGAGGGGTCGTAGGACGCTTTTATAGGGTTGCAAGTTTTTTCTTTAGTTGCATTTTTGTTTTTATTATTACCATAGTCTTATTATCTTGAATCTTAAATGTTGATATATTATGTAAGATATTATTAGGTATCTTAGCCAGACTGAATTTGTATATACACCCGAATTGAGGCATACGTTTGAAAACCGCTGGTATTGTATTCTTAATATTCACTTATATTATTCACAAACATATCAGTGTAAATCTTTGTAAACTAAACACGTGCAGGGCATGTGTGGAACTTTTAGATGAATGATTGGTAATAGGCTGCTGATGAAGATGAGTTTTAAGGCTTTTATTTGACTAAGATACACAGTATTCAACAGTTCTTATGTAACCTTATTTACTGTAGGCTTTTTTTGTTTGAATTAGTAGTACTAAATTTAAGACTCAAATATGTGTCAGGGTGCCCGAGTGGGTGCAAAGGAAGACCCAGTTTCAAGCCCTATTCTGGCCAACAGCTGACCTGCTAAAGTATCCTTCTGCAAGACATTGAATCCCTTAACTATGGACAATGTTTTGTAGCTGAACATTTACTGATGTGTTTAGGACTAAAACAAAATAGAATTTTTCATGGTATGTTTTTCTATTAGGCTATATCAAAATTTGACACACTGTGCCATTCCATTAATTTCATTAGAATGTAGCTCCAGCTACAGTGACACAACTGAAGTTTGTCATAGAAACTGTAGTTGTGTCACCAGTCAAGACATTTATAAGAAGAATATGAACTTGCTCTCAAAACTAATTTGGTTGGGATGGTTGCCGGGACAGACATGCTGCTTGTGTGACAGAGGTTAAAGTTTGCCCAGTTGTGTTGTCTAAAGGGACCCAAAAGACATGTTTGACATGTAATTTAGCCAAAAGTCCTTTCTAAAAATAAAAAACATTGTCTAAATAATAATAATGTATTGTATTGTAATAAGTGTAACCAATCGTCCTGCCACCCCTTGTCAAGTAGTAAATCATTTCAAAAAAGTTCAGCTTGAAGGGAGAAATTTTAAAAAGAAAAAAAAACAAGTTTGAAAATGGAATAGGGGGCCTTTAGGGAAATCCAAGGACCATCCTTAAGTGCTCTATGTTCCCCAAGCAATGCATGCTCTCTATCATTACAATCGTGTAATGTTGACTTGACATGCTACAGCATGCCAAATATTAAAATGTTAAAATTGGAATGACTTGAAATGACTTTAAAATACTCAAATACTCACACGTGTGTCCTCTCAACGTTCAAACATATAGGGGCAGACAGTGACATTGAAGAGGGAAATAAATAATTAAATCCTTGATTGTTGCTTTAAAAAAAGCTGTAATTATTATCTAGTGTTTTCTTTACACTGTAGACTTCAATGAACACATTGTAAAAAATCACACTTCACCTAAAACTTCTATTTTGAAATTATCTGGCGACACCCAGACATCATCTTTAAACATTTGGGGGTCACTTTGAAAATACGCAGCAGTTAAATATATGATATATTCCACCCATCTTTCAGTCCTAGCTGATGACCACCCAGATTGCTCACAGCGCTTAAGTCACATGGTGTTAATCCTGCTTGTGTCTGAATCAGCTCCTAAACTCTCACAGTGCAGATTAGCACAGGAGAAGTACAGCAAAGGAAACTCTCTGTAAGCAGCATCAAAGCTTCCCCTGCTTCCCACAGTATAGCCCTTGCTGGTGCCCCATCTGTCACCTCTCTATCATGGTCTGAGTTATCCCCGCCAGTCCCCATTCAACCTGCTTCCACTAATGTGATAAGGATAGACAAGTTAGACTAGATATGAGTAAACTAGCGCAACACAACTACCTGTTTACCCACCCATGGCTTCACAAGGCCTTCCTTGTGTTTCACAGACAGCTCAGTCTCTGTGCTGCTCAACACAGGAAGCTAATAGCTACGTTGCTGCTAACAAGTGCTCTGTGTTTCTGTTATCCTGGGACTCGCATGGCTCGTAACAGTGCATCCATCTTGTCTTGTATCCACCGATGGGCATAATTATGAGTCTTTATGCTCCTCAGATGCCCAGCCGCAGATCCCTTTACCTCCATGGAAACAATGACAGGTTATGGAAAGGCGTCTGCGGAATCCCAGTTTTTCCCGCTAACATGAACGCCTGCGCCTTGTAGTTCTAATAATAGGATATATTTGTATGTTGCTTTTTCATGCCCCTGCTTATTTTCCCTGGAGGCTGAGAGTGACTCACCTTCTTCTCTGAAGTGAGACTGATCTGTCGATTAAGCACTGCGTTGAGGGAATCATTTCCCTTGCAGTGCGATGTGAGAGCATACAGTTAACTTGGAATGTTGTACAGTGTAAATATAGCAAACAGCCGCAGGTGCACAGCATTGACATTAAGCGTGTTCATCTTCACCGTTTATAAAACTATCGTCTGTTAAAAAAGAGGGCACTAGTTAAACCTCAAATCTTTTTTTTCTTAATGGTATGCTTTCATTGCATCACCCCTATTCTCTCTCTGTCTCTCTCTGACTGACAGGAGAACCACTGTCGAAGGATTAAGATCCTGGGGGACTGTTACTACTGTGTGTCGGGCCTGACGCAACCCAAGACCGACCACGCCCACTGCTGTGTAGAAATGGGCCTTGACATGATTGACACCATAACGTGAGTTTTTGTTTTGACCATTTTATCGTATTAAATGACTCTGGCTATCACACCAGGGTCACAATAATGATGTGTGATCATGCCTGCAGCCTGGACTGGTGGAAATCAATGATTAACATCTACAGCATGTTCCCATAGAAACATGGGAAATGTCAGTGATTTCTGCTGGAATCTGTCAATATTCAATCCAGTGTATGAATATTCTTTTCGAAAGAGAAGTAGAAAATTATTTTTATCCAATGTAAAACCACTAGTCTCATATAAGCCCATGATAAATAATTGTATTGCCGATGTGATAAACACTATCTGGAAAGCCATGGCTGATGTGAGTGCATTCCAATACTGCACATCAAGAGAGAAAAAAAAAACATTTAAATCCCATTTGGCTGAGAGAAAAAGCATTTATGCAGTAAGACAAAACACCTTTCTGGAGCATGAAAGTGCTGGTTTCCTGTGTGTATCCTGTACAAATTGGAGAAGGAAAAACTAACCAAACCCAGCCAGAGGATTTTAGTTAGTAGATGAAACGATTGTATATAGTGTAGATATCTTCATGATTTGACTAGAAGGCTGCTAATTAGGATTTCCATTATTAGCAAAACGTTATTTTTTTTAAATTTCACAATAAAGGTGTAACTATGCACCTTTTTGTGTGGCAGGCTTTTGTTCAGGTGCCAAGCTATTTTTATGGTATAGTGCAACCTGCTTTGAGCAATGCTGTATGGATAAATTATCAGGAGAAAAGGAATGAAAATAAAGTTCATACAGTGGTTGCAGCGTATGATGTAGCCTCACATATCAGTTCATCTGATAGCAGGGAACCAATGTTAATGTTATCAGATTTGTATTATACATCATCAGAAGGAAAATTCTGCTTCCAGAGCCCTCCCTCAGCTCGCCTAAGCAAAAATGTCATGCAATTTGGTTTAGAAATTGAGAACCAAAAGCTTGTCAGTAGTACAATACAATACATACTAAAAAAATTACAAAAAGTATAAGTAAGTAGCAGTATTTGTGTCATGATCATTACATTATTTTTTCAATCTAGAAATAATACATGTTGCAGTTTTCTGCATGTGGTTTAGATATCATCTCTGCTTTTTATTTAAATCTAAAAATGTGACATCATTATAGTATTTTCCCCACACACAAACAAACAGTCCTTGTGTCATGTCTTTGCAGGTCGGTAGCCGAGGCTACAGAGGTCAACCTAAACATGCGCGTGGGCCTGCATACAGGCAGAGTGCTGTGCGGGGTGCTGGGCCTGAGGAAATGGCAGTACGATGTCTGGTCCAACGATGTGACCCTGGCCAATGTGATGGAGGCAGGAGGACTGCCTGGGTCAGTGCCATACTCACTGATTAACCGGGAGCAGGCCCTGAGCCATTGTTGTATTACCTCATCCAGGGATAAATAGCGGCAAGACATTTGTTTATCAGATAACACTAGATCGATCATGGGGGGGGGGGTCATTAAAGCAGTTCTGCAGTGGAATTTCCCCTCAGGGATCAATGATAAAATGTGACACTCTGGCTTTAACTCCACAGAAGCAGATTTACATAGTTACATAGTACATGTGATATATGTGTGCGCTACAAAGTCTATGCAAATGTGCTTTCTTTGCCTGTTGTACAACAAAGGGGGTGTACATAATGTGTTTAAATAAACATGACTGCACAATACATGCTCAAATGATAGACAGTTTGGAACAAACTGTCTAGTTTGGAACAAACTGTCTAGCACTAAACTCAGAGCTGCTTGGATAATTACTAGTTGGATAAGTATGATGCTAATGAGTTATAGCCCATTCCTGTTTGTCCCCTTTTCAACAGCAAAGTCCATATTACCAGATCTACACTGGAGTGCCTGAACGGAGACTATGAGGTTGAACCTGGAAATGGCCACGAGAGAAACGCCTTCCTCCAAAAACATGAAATTGAAACCTTTTTCATAGTGCCATCTCACCGACGGAAGGTACAGACCTGGAATAATAACTATCATTATGCATTTTTGGCATAAAGCCATGGCAACAGGATACTTGTTAACCCTTATCCTATCACCATTTTTTACATACCCCAGTAAGCACAAATACATTGCCCCGATGAACAGCGATCGAATAGAATTGATAGGGAATGTAGCATTTAGAGCGTATGTGACCCCAACACGTTTGTATTTTTTGAAAGTACCAACTGAATCTATCAGGTTGTCATGAAAACCACAACATTAGCATAAGATACCTGTGAGATCTGAAATATAGCATACCTCTGGTGTCAAAATGGCAAGTTAGCATTGGTTTCCACAGTGCAAAGGTTAATCCACGTTAATGGGCCTACCTGGTGGGTCGTATGGCCAGATTAAAAAAAGGCTTTATCATCTATAGTCACCATAGTCACGTTGGATCTCTGTGCCAACATATACTGCAGTACCATTCTCAGAATTCTATTGCAAATACTTGAAACCTAGGAGGTCTCATAGTGCATTTCTCCCACAATGGTCCAGTACATCAGAGGTTGCAAGGGAACTCATCTCAGCAACGAGATGAGTTCCCTTGCAACCTCTGATGTACTGGACCACGGTAAAAAAAAACAAAAAAAAACCTCGCCTGTGGCATCTATCATCTCAAATCTGCACACTTCCACAAACACAGATACTCACATGGACATGTAAGCACACACACACACACACACGCAAATATGCATGCCTGCAGCCCCCTCTGCCCCCCCTCCCCACACACACAGATGTGTGTGTGCCAGAAGCAGTTGGGGAGAGGGATCCAGTCCTCTCCTCTCCCCTCTCCTCTCTCCTCTCCTCTCCTCTCCTCTCCTTTGCTGGGCCGTATGTTGCAGCAGGTATCTCGTGAATTTGCCGTGTTTCCTTAAGTGAACCTAAAGAATCCTAGTTGCGTGAATCTCCCTTTGATATGCGGCGAGCCTTGACTAATCCTCTTAATAGAGCTGATGGTTAGAGTTCATCAAAGACATGGCTCCTGGCTCAGGGAGAGATGGTTGCCCTGACTAAGCTGCGTTGGATAGGCGTTTATATGCACTCTGAGTGGTGTGTTCAGTTGCTAGTGCTAAGGATACACTCTCAACCGTGTATGCATATTAAACACACCCTGTATTTGCCCTTCTAAATGACATACATTTTCTCAAGCCTGTGCCAAGTCCTCAAGCAATATTATTTTTCGTGAAGCGGTCACAAAAGAGGGCAACATAGTCCTAAAACTGCTGGGATAACCTCAGGGATTGTCCTATTTCAACTCCTTATTTCTCTTTTCCATTGTTTAGCATTATAATGACCTTTTATAACATTCAGTACAGTATTGTATGTGTATGTGGGCACGGGGCATGCTCAGTTTATGTGCTCTTCTGAATGCTTGCGTCCATAGCACTGGACTTGACCTACAGTAACAACACAAATGCGTATTACCTTGTCTGGTGTCATGTCTAAATGCTTGTTTCGTTTTTTTCTTATTCAGATTTTTCCAGGATTGATTCTCTCAGACATAAAGCCCGCCAAAAAGATGAAGTTCAAAACTGTGTGCTTCTTACTGGTGCAGCTTATGCACTGCAGAAAGATGTTCAAAGCAGAGATTCCCTTCTCCAACGTCATGAACTGTGAGGATGGAGACAAGGTATGCTTAGCACTTAACACCATTCTTCCTGTTTCTGTGTTTGTCTTGTAATGTAAAATCACCAAGCACAAAGCACAAGGCACTCCTGAGTTGTCCAAATCATTTAAAAACATTTCAAATTCATCTTAAATGATTGTTTCAGGATGTGCAGGTTTGTGAGGCGATTGGCCCTCTGTGCTGTCATACCTTTAACCCTACCTCTCGCTCTCGAACGCTGTCAGAGGCCCTGAAAATCCAGCTAGCTGTCAAAGAGCTTATTTGACCTTTTGTGCCTGGAACCAAATATTGTGGCCTGGCAGGTGTTACATTTTCGCTCTGGCTGTTTTAATCCAGATGTACAGGTGCACGTGTGTGCTAGTGGTTGCAAGCGTGTGTGTGTGTGGTACACACTTCCTGTTTTTTTTGCCATTTGTAATAGCTTGTTGACCAACCAGTGCGGTTGCTAAGCTACTGTATAATGTCCAGTGCAGTACTAAATATTTTTTTCCGCAGGTGTCAGTATTCATTTATTCAACAGCATTAAGTTTGTAGTTGTTGTAAACATTTTGTAGATTAAGCTATAGAACAAAGTAGTTGCACTGCCCTCTATGGGTTAAAACAGGGATGTCACCGTACAGTAGGTATGTGTAAATTATGTTACTGCTATTACAAACATACTTCAAATTTGGTCTCACCTGGCATTTTCACCTCACGTCTTCTAAAATTGTTTTGTAGGCTAACGCTGGCTGAGTGCTTATTTAGAAACTGGGTTGACCCTAGAATGACCCTGACACTTTAGTCTGTGTTGAGTATTCTCACTAACAGCCCTATAGATAAAATTTGGGGTCTGACTAAATCTAAAAAACAATCCCTTTCTATGAAGAATTTCACAAATTTCTGGCTATGTGAAATTTGCATTCAGACCGTACCTGTCAGAACCATCTTAACCAAGTTTGTATTCAGAGAATGAACAAGATATGAGGTCCAGAATTAGCAGGCGTAGCAGTGTGCCACATTCTCTGCAATGTACGCAATATCTGGGACACAAACCAACAGTCTGTGTCCTCAAGCGGATCTGATACGGGCAACAAGTGAACACAAATAAAGAAAAGGGAGAAAGAAAGAAAGACAGAAAGGAAGAAGGACAGAAAGAACGTGTGAATGCGAAAGCCAGTGGGGTGTACTCATACATGTCATGTCATGATCACTTGGTTAATCTCTAGCCCCCACCCCCCCACCCCACCCCCCACCCCACCCCCCCTGCTGTGACACTGATGGCCTCGGAGCTGCACAACTCAGTGCCTTTATCCTGCTTGCTCGCTCACCAGTGCACGCACACACACACACACACACACACGCACACACACACACACACACACACACACACACACACACACACGAACACACACACACGAATACATAGACACCCGGCCCACACATGCACACAGATTCAATCTGTCATGTTAACTCACTGGCGCTGCTCCAGTGCCCGTTGTATTGTAATGATGTTCACCCTACCTCCGCAGAAACACTTAGACACAGTGGGGTGTGTTCGGTAATGAATTTCAGTGTGAGGGCAATGTCACAGTTTGAATGCATACATTTTTCAAGGTCTGTTGAAACATGACTGTACTCCATCACGGTGACTATTGGAACTGCAAAAGAATTAATGCTTTATCATCCCCCCCCGCCCCCTCCCCTTACACACACACACACACACACACACACACACACACACACACTACCAGAGGCGGGCCATGCGGACTGCCCCAGAGAAGCTGCGGAATCGTAACAATCCCAACCAGGCTCCCGCGACGCAGAGCAGTCCCCGGACACGAGTCAACCGCTACATCGGCCGCCTGATCGAGGCACGCCAGACCGAGTCGGACACGTCGGACCTGAACGTCCTCACGCTCATGTACAAGTGCTCCGAGCGCGAGCAGAGGGTGAGGGACTCAGGAGGGACATGCCAATGACATGTCAGTGATGCGCTACTCGTGTCCCTTACGTTGGTTCTGTGTGTCGTTGCAATAGTACCACCAGGTTCCTGACGAGTACTTTACCAGCGCTGTGGTCCTGTCTCTTGTCCTGGCGGCCTTGTTTGGCCTGGTGTACCTTCTCATTATACCACAGTAAGTACAGAGCGCATGGCTGTTAGGGGAGGGAATGTGAGCCACAAGGGAATATCCAGACACAAACTGAAGACCCTCCAATCCGTATTGCTGTACTGGATTTCTTTTATTTTTATATATTTTCAGCATTTAGCTGACATATATTTTTTGAAACATTTGTTGTGCAATAACACTGCACTATTTGGATAATGCAGTGCATTTTCAGCCTTGTTGCCAGTGATAATGTTATGTAACAAAGTAATTTCTACAGCTAAAGTGGAAAAGGCAATAAATAAAAGGTCTGCTCAAAGTTAAAAAAAAGACATGGCAGCTTTCAAAAACATACAGTGCAGTTGCGTCTGGTGATCAGATGAGGCTGCTAATTTGCCAAGATAACCAGTGCAGCTTTCAGGTTCCTGGGCTCTCAGACAAACATCTTCACTCTGCCTGTCTCTCTGTGTCTCATCTTTCAGGGGAACCGTGATACTGGCCCTGCTTGTCTTCTGCATCTGTTTCCTGGTAGCTTGTATAATGTACCTGCATATCACTCAAGTACAGGTAAATACAAACACTCTCTCATGCTAACTACGTTACGTTTGTTTGCTCGTGCAGCAACTTTGACATGTGGTGGGGCAGGATAGGCTAGTGGTTAGGTTGGTTCACTCTCAGCCGAACGGTAGTCTCACAGATGTGACTACGGCACTATGTGATGAGAGTGCATGTCTGGGGACATTCTGTGTAAAATTTGGCTTATAAAATCAAGTGGTGACTTGTGGATCGGTTGGTTTTGCTGCCTTTCCTGTCAGAACCAGCCCCGCAGCTGACGACATCGTCATAGATATCCCCACACGTTTTATACGATTAAGTCTGGCCCTGCAAGACTAGCTGAAAGGTCTTGGTTTTGATGCTCTGTAAGAATCCTTGAGCAAGATGCCCACTTATAACTCCTACCTGCTCCTTAATACTCATACTGTACTTAATACTAAAAATGTCTGATTATTATGATGTTGAAAAATGTTTCCTCCTTTTCCATACTGCAGAGCTGTAGCCGATTGATCGTTTAGTAAAATGATTATGCTAAGAGTGACATTTTGTGCTGAGAAAGGGGAAATAATCATATTTAGTTGAAAGTTTGTAATAAAGGTTCATGGACTTCAGAAATACTTCCTAAAGCCCTTATTTTGCATTTAAATTGTGGCAAGTCTATTAATTCCAGCTTTTGTTGAGATTGAGTTCCTCAAGGGTCCCAACCCCCTCAGTTATTACATTTTTAAGTAAAAAAAATGTATATACATTCTGTGGCTTGTTAAGATTCATTTTTTGTCTGAAAAGCTTTTCTTTAAGCCCCGTACTTAGCATATTCACTTCATTCTGCCTTGATCTCTCTCTCTCTCTCTCTCTCTCCCCCTTACACTCTCCCTCTCTCTCTCTCTTGCTCTCTCTTTGTTTCTCTCATTCTCAGTGTTTCCCAGGGTGCCTGACCATTCAGATTCGTACTGCTCTGTGTATTCTAATAGTTCTCTTAATATACGCTGTGGCACAGGCCTGTGTGGTAAGTAGACAATATACAGACCTTGTACACCCCGAATGAGTAATTATTTACATTTTATCTGTAACATTCAGAGTATTATTAAAGAGAAACAGGACACACCATGTCTACTCTTGTTTATCTTTTCACCACTGATGCTGAGGGTTGTTGAATATCATTTCACTTTATTCCATCTTTTGCTAATACTGTATGTGGAAGCTTCTCGTATAGTGATCTTTCAGTTTTAACTGAAGTAAAGATCATTTACAACTTGCTGGCAATACGTTTCTCTGTGCAGAGAAAATAATCAGGTAGAATAAGAGTACAGAATATTACTACTCACAATGTTGCCTTTAATGTGACAGTTCAGCTCAGAGTTTTCAGAGGGAACGACATTGTTAAAGAAACAGTGTGTAGCCTACACCTTCCATAATGGAATTCAAAACAATTTGGGGCAGGGTGTTCCCATACATAGTACATGCATAAGATATGAGCAGCGTTACAGCGGCCGATAGCCATGAAATCCCCTGAAATATTATTCCTGGGAGGAACTATATTTAGAAAATGTCACACTGCCGTTCAGTTTGAACACAAATCAGAGGAACATTGTAGGACAAAGAACACACACACACACACACACACACACCACACACACACACACAACCATGTGGTGTGTTTAAGTGTTTTTCTCTCTCTCTCTCTCTCTCTCTCTCTCTTCCTTTCCTCCCCCATTCCCTCTGTCGGTGCCAGGTGGGCTGCATGCCCTGGCTGTGGGGCGTCGCCAGTGCCAACAGCTCCATCGTCATCGTCAATGCGGGCGGCGGCGGCGGCACCAACCGCACCGTGGAGGAGCTGCCCTGCGACGGCGCCCGCTACGCCTTCTTGTCCTGTGCAGTGGGCACGCTGACCCTAGCGCTCTTCCTGCGCGTCTCCTGGCTGCCAAAGATGGCACTGATGGTCCTGCTAAGCGTGCTGTACGTCACCGTGCTGGAGCTCAGCGGCTTCCGCAGATCTGCTGGGTGAGATGGGGGGGGGGGGGAAGAGACGTATACTGTACTGAGCCACTGGCTCCATTGTATGTAAATAGGATCGCACTCTAGCAGAGGATATTACATTTCTGCTAACGCACACACTCTGTCTTTCTATTTTCTTTGTAGTGATGATATTTTGGAAAAGCCGTCTCCAATTTATTGGTGGGTATTCTGAAGTTTTTTCCCCCAATGTTGACACACAAACACACACACACACACACACACACATACACATCCTTCACCCGCCAGCTAATCACAGCCGTAGCGAGGGCCTTCAGATCCCCGCTGTGCGCCTGTCACTCAAGCGTCGGCGGCGATGATTGGTTCCTGTGTGTCAGCGGCGGCTGTTTGCGTTTGATCTGCGGAGGGGAACAGATAAACAGGGGGGTCTGAGCGGTGTTTACATGTGCCGCGCTGCTTGTGCCGAGGAGTGTTTGCTCATCCTCGAGCCCACACACGTTTTCATTTTCCGCCCTCCGAAGCAGCGCACGTGTTCATTAGCTTCCAATCAGAGGCCTGAGAGGACGCTGAGGTCCGGAAGATGGTGGGCAACGGTGAGCTGTTTCAGCTCAGTGCCCAGGCCCCCCGACAGTGCTAGCACATCAATCTGCCCACGAGAATCAGAAAATAGATTATGTCCTTGTTCACTTCCAGAAATCTATTTTATTTCACTTTTTACTCGATTAAAGTCAGCCCAGACCAGCGCGACCTCACCAATAGCTTTGTTTGAGGAAAATACCACTCTGCATATAATTCAGTTTAACAGGAAACTGTTTGAGCCTCCACAAACCATGGCCAATCCCCTTTTTAAAAAAACTAGAAACTCACAGTAGTCAAGTGATTCTTTTACAAACAAAAACAGATTGCTAGCTACATTAGGTTACTTCCTGTTTCTGCCATGGGTGTAGACATGGAATAGAATCTTATAGAAGAATGGTTTAACAAGGACACATCTGACTATACTGTGTTTGTCGTTTTGAAAAGGAGAGTTATCATGATATCATGAATTTGTTGCCATCAATTCTCATTATAAGCCTTGTGAAAAGCACAAGTGTTAAGTATTGTGAGTCCAGTGTTGTGAATGTTTTTCAGTACCCAAGCTATTGTGAGTTTGTGCTAGGCACCAATATAAATCAACATTTTTATAAGGTTGTGGTGGGGCAAAAAAGTGAGGTAACACTTTATTTGAAGGGGTGTGCATAAGACTGACATGATACTGTCATAACCATTACATGACACCTGTCATGAGCATGAAGGAGTCTTTATAAATGTTTGACTGGTAAATGATGTCATTTTTTTAACCAAGACAACATAACCTGTCATGAACCTGCATGACAGACCTAATTATGAAACCTAAAGAAACTATTTATCTTTGCATTAAACTGTCATATGTGGTTGGTTTTGACATTGGCTGTCATAAGAATATTATAATTGTGTCATGAACATTTTCCTTGACCTCAACTGCAGTTGTACAGTTTGGACTTCATAAAGATGGAATTAAGTTTTATTACACTGTAAAATGATTTTATAACAGTGTCATGAATGATTCCCTTTACCTAAACTACAGTGGTGCAATTTGGACTTTTCATTAAGATGTCATTCAATGTCAAATGCTTTAAAATACCTTAAAAAAGGCAACAGACAAGTCAAGAAATAGTTATGCCTTTATTGTTTTTGCACAACAAATGTGAAGCTAAATAGTTTATTTAAGTTTGATAATTAGGCCATGGCATGTTCATGACATGTTATCTTGGTTAGTGTCAAGTGGTCATGACAAAGACATTTACAGGTTATGTTGTCTTGGTTAATGTCAAGTTATCATAACAAAAGACACCCCGGTGTCAACTTGATTAAAAATGACATAATTTACAGAATAATAACAGTCATAAACATTCATAAAGACTTCTTCATATTCATGACAGGTGTCATGTCATGGTTATGACGGTGCCAGTCTTATGCACACCCCTTCAAATAAAGTGTTACCGAAAGGGAATGTATCCTTTACTTGCAAAGTGGTTTTCACCTGTCTGTGTGGTCTGTGGTGCTTCAAGACGCTGACGTGTGTTAGTCTCGTTTACAGGGGAGGGGCTCTCCATGTCCGGGGCTATGAACCCATCCTGTCCCTGCTGCTGTTCAGCAGCGCCCTAGCCCTCCACTCCAGGCAGCTGGACCTGAAACTACGACTGGACTTCCTATGGGCCACTCAGGTCAGACAGCATGAACCTGAGCTCCTGGCTCTGCATGCTTGTGAAAGAGGGTGTGCGTGTGTTTTTGACAAGACCCTTTGGTTTGATAATGAGGCATGAGTATGATTAACGAATGACGTGCTACATCATTTGGATTCAGTAGCACAGAGCATGTAATCAAACCTCATTAGAATTCGTATCATGTACTGTATGTGAAGGCTATCGGAGTGATTGATTTACTGCTGACATCTACAGTAATTAGTAGATTATGTCTTGCTTTTTGGACAGGTGTGGGAGCAACATGAGCCTGTCAGGGTCCACGTCAAATTGTGTTCTAATTGGGACAAATTGAATTATCTATTTTATCACAGTTTCTTACAGTAGAAGAGTACACCTCTGTGTACTGAGATGCTAACACTGGAGTGTTCTTTGGCCAAACATCCAGACAGGTCCTTCAATGACACCCTGTGGTGAAAACACCAAACTGCAGGTGGCCCTCCTGCCTCTTATTGTCTGTCCTTCTCTCTCTCTCTTTGTGTGTGTACAACACGTGGTCAGGCTGAAGAGGAGAGGGACGGCATGGAGAAAGTGAAGCTGGACAACAGGAGGATTCTCTTTAATCTCCTGCCAGCACACGTGGCGCAGCACTTTCTGATGTCCAACCCCAGAAACATGGTGAGACCCTCTAATAGGCAGACAGACGGACAGACGGACAGACGAACAGACAGAACACAGAATGAATTATTGTGAATGTGTTTTGTTCACCCCAGGATCTCTACTATCAGTCCTATGCCCAAGTGGGTGTCCTGTTTGCATCAATCCCCAACTTCAACGACTTCTACATCGAGCTGGATGGCAACAATATGGGAGTAGAGTGTTTACGGCTCCTCAATGAGATCATAGCTGACTTTGATGAGGTAAGGTTTAAAACTGAACAAAGTAGAGGGTTTCATGTAGGCCTGCACACAACAACAAATACACTGTCTGTTGCTGTCTTTTTGTGGCGGCCCTGTGGTTTAATGCAATATTCTTGCAGCTCATGGATAAAGAGTGCTACAAAGACATAGAGAAAATCAAGACCATTGGCAGTACGTACATGGCAGCTGTGGGTCTCGTGCCCACAATCGGTACCAAGGTGTGACATCATTTTGTGTGTTTGTGTGTTTGCACGGGTCTGAATGGATTTTGCATATTTTGGAGAAGACCACAAATCTTAACCTCTTCTGTCCTCTGTAGGCCAAAAAGTCGGTATACGACCATTTGAGCACGATAGCAGACTATGCCATCGAGATGTTTGATGTTCTGGATGAAATCAACTATCAATCCTACAACGACTTTGTCTTGAGAGTGGGTATGTACAGTACATCTACCAAGCTATGATTTTCCACCCCTTAACAAGGACGAAGGTCCAGAGCCCCTGAGGGCTGGTGAGATGACTTCAAAATGTTGAGACTTTAGTTTACTTCTATTCATAAAATATACAATTAAATGAAAGGCATTTTTGCTATATTTTTTGTTTCACACTAGTAAAATAAGTTGTTGAGCTCTTCTTTTAGGGGATCGTGGTGCAAACAGTTTGAGAACCACTGCTCTAAGATGGTGTTCTGCTTACAGCCAGAATCAGCCTGACCACACTGAGTCCCAACTGCCCTGTTGTGATTGTGCAGGTATAAATATAGGACCCGTGGTGGCGGGCGTGATTGGGGCTCGGCGCCCCCAGTACGACATCTGGGGGAACACGGTGAACGTGGCCAGCCGCATGGACAGCACAGGCGTTCCCGGGAAGATCCAGGTAACCGAAGCGCTTCACCTGAATTTAGATGGATGGGAATAGGTTTTGCAGACGGGGCTTGAGTGAAACCCATCAGTAAAACACCTAATTAGGCAAGGCAGGATCAGACATGGCCCTCGCTGGCTATACACACTGCATCATGCCCAGTGCAATTAAGCAACCCACTCAGAGTACATATACAAAAGGCCTTGTTTATACCTGCAGCTAAAATACGGATTGGGCTATCTGTTCCCAACGAGGTGTGAACACAGCCAAAGCTTGAGGACCAGTTCGCCCCGAACCACACACAGGTGGTACTTATTGTTATTATAGTGTCAAATAAATGGGTTTCCAGACGTATGCAAGGACGCAGTGTTGTCATTGTAAGCAGAACCACCTCGCCTGCAACAGCTAAGGAGAACAATAACTCAGGAAAGTGTCTTTATCCCCCCCCAGGTGACTGAGGACGTGTATCGCCTTCTGAACACCAACTACGACCTGGTGTGCCGCGGCAAGGTCAGCGTCAAGGGCAAAGGAGAGATGCTCACCTACTTCCTGGAGGGCAAGGTTCAGGGCGTGGGCACGGCGACCACCTCCTCGGTCATGCGCTCGGCCAGCCTGGCGCGCCGCATACACTCCTGCGGCAAGGCCAGCGTCCAGACCAAGCTGGAGAGCGTCTCCTCCATCGGCAGCCTGATCACGGTTCAGGTGGGCGCCGCCACCGCCGCCGCCAGCATCAGCAGCAACAGCCAAACGACCTGCCTGCCTTCGTCCTGCGTGCCCACCGTGGGCGAGGAAGAGGAGGAGGACAGGGAGGTGACCAAGATTGAGATAGAGAGGGTCACAGCGGACGGGGATGCCGCAGTGTAGAGAAGCGCGCCTGGCTTTTTCACAAAACAAAACAAGCCACCCGGGCTGGAACATCACGTACTGCATGAAACGGAGCGCTGCCCCCCGGTGGATCCGCCGAGGGTATAGTTCAACCCAGGATATGAACCTTTTCGGCCCTGGATGATCGCTTTGTGCTGCTGGGGAGTTTGGACTACAGACCGCTCCCCTCTGAAACGCCACTACAGAGGCTTTGGTGTGAAAGGGACCTGTATCTTGAATTTCCGATGTCCTCTTTCACCGTCTCTGTGCTGGAGGATTTGGTGTGCGTGTGTGTGGTCTGTCTGCGTGGCGTGACGTTCAGGTATATATCGCAGCTCGGTCAATATTCACAGTACAGACTGACGATGCTTTCGCTTTTATACTGTCTGATCTCTGATTATGCCAAGGATGCATTCCATTCTCCGCAGTGTACAATAGGACTCCTCTCCGCTCTGTCTGTGTAGGTAAGCATGAGTGTACCGTATGTACTTGTTTGTGGGCATGCACGTGTGTAGTTATCTTCAATTGTAATGGAATAGCACAACATACATTTTACTCTCAGAAGAGATCTCCGATGCACGCTCGGCTGTGTGTGACTTTTGTAAGAGCTGGCGGCCATAGGGAATGGTAGCCCTGGTGAGAGGGAACCAAAGCCGTGAGGTCCTGCAGATCCATGGGTCACGCTGCCTCAAGAACGCTATGGTGGGATCGGGGTCTTTGCCTATTGGATCTTTAACAGACTGAAGTGCAGTCAGGAGACGTATATACTGGAACTCCTGCTACTCGTGCGTCCCAGGGATATGTGATTTTTCTGTTCAGTCCATCTTAAGCATCATCCGCTGACCTCAAACATGATGACCAGCGGACAGAAGAGAAGGATATATGCTGGGATATTTGAAAGAAAGACTTTGTGTGATTGTAGACATTTGGTTTAAAACCGTGATCTCAGCATGGCTGCCGAGCAACGCCTGCTTCTCTTCTGCCCTGTTCGACAGCCATGTCACAGTATGGGGTCTGTGTTCAGTCTGCACTCTGTCTTTGGCTTTAAGGAGGTAATGAGGTCACCCTGTTGGGGGGAGGGGGGGGGGGGGGGTGCTGATCAGAGCAATGTTTGTTGCTATGGGAACTAGTTAATGCCAAACATGGACTAGTCAGCAGGTAGTACAATAATAATATTAGATACAGTATAGACAAACAAAGCTTCACATGGTGCATACACACACACACACACACACACACACACACTCACACACTAGTCAAAGGTACAAAGGAGCGCCTTTATCTAACCAAAAAAAAGAAATAGCACAAAGATACAAGCATACAGCGGGCACACAAACTCTGCAAATAAATGTAAAGGTGTAAGCTAGTGCTTTAAATTTGACCTCTGAAAAGCATATTTTAGCATGCGTTTCAAGCACAGTGTCAGAAGGCTGGGGCAGTCAAGATATTTTAGCCTATTAGAATAGAACCTTTACTTGATCTGCAAAAGTGTAAATACATGTTTCAAGTTTTTGCCTTACTTAAACAATAAGCTTACAGTGATTGAAACCTGCCTTTTTAGATATATTGACTTTGATATGCAGATCATATTTTGTAAATAGCCAAAAGCTATGAACTATGTTGGATCTTGTACAGTGTAAAGTTGGGTTATTGGATTTTTTTTTTTGTAATAAATACAATATTGATGTACAAAACAGAAAAAGAGTGGAATTGCCTTAAAATTATGTCTGGATATCTACAAGTGCTTTAGAATAGCAGGCAATACATCAGAACAAATCCAAACTCTCAGGCTGGTTTGATATTTCAAAGTTCTCTTCGCTTATAAGAAAAATGTAATATAGTCAAATATATACAGTATATATCTACAGAAAAACAGCATTCACACTACACGGCGAAATGTCAAGTTTATTGGCCACCAATAGCTTTCACCATCTACAGATAAAAGACTTACATCATCCAAAAGGCCATTATTTTCCCTGTGTCGATGAGTAGTTTGCCAGGGGTTCATTAAGTTTAACAGTTATGTCAACAAGGGGCTGGCTTGCAAAATGGGTTTCCCAGGCTCACCAAATTTTACGATGTCCTTTGCTAAATACACAAGAATCAACAAAAGTAGAGAGTTGTTTCAATATGCCGTTGTCAGTAATTTCATGCTTCTTCATGGCCATTTTTTTTTAAAACACAAAAAAGTTACATCAACTATTTGATGGTGGCAAAATGTTATAATGAAGTGCCCAATAACATTACCTTAATGTCTACTGCCTTAGTAATATCGGGGTCACAGAGGTTACATACTGTACAGTACATTCTGCGAAGGGTGAGGGCTTCAGCAACAAAGCTGGCACTAAGCCAGTACAGTTATTTGCAGCCAGTTATTACTTAACCTTTTTAATATTGTTCCTAAACATAGATGAACAATAGGGAATCAACAACAACAAGGATTTGCAAAATAAATTACACACATTTATGTTGATTAAGTAAGTAATTTACTCCAAAATGTTTGGAAAGTTTAATCTAGCCTGAAATTTTGTTTATGAGACGGGAGACTGACTTTCATTTCATTTCAATATTTAGCAGCACACATTCGTATACAGTAGCTAGTTTAAAGTAACGCCAGCTGACTTTCACAGACTCTTCTGTTAAGAAATTATCTTAAAAATCCTAAATTAACACGTGGAAAATGTGTTGGAAAAGAAAGACATCTTTTTCTATTTTTTATAACTTTAAATTTTGGTTATGAATCAAAGAAATAATAGTTCCTGATATAAGGACCTATGCATATCATCAAACACTACGAAACAACAACAACCTTGGTTTATAGAAAGACAATGGACAATGGGCCTATTTTCTCAAAAATAAACCCAACCATCAGTATTCTAGAAAGGTCTTCCGATACACAAGGATAAACAAACAGGCTAACATTAAGCAATAAAGGGGATCCAAGGTAAACGCTGTTGTGATGAACTTTGCAAACAACCCTAGTGTCATCAAACTTAAAAAGGGTCATCGTGAGTAAACTCGGTCGTGGCATTTAAAACAGCAACTGCATTACTGTTATAATATACAGGGATTTTGAACAGTTTTTCGTATTTCTGTGTTATGTATTAATTTATTAATGTAAAGCTCTATTGTACTAACAAGACACACCAGCAGAAATATGTATATTCTTTACCATGCATTATAATAGCTTTGAGCAATTCCAGACCATAATGTTCCTTGTGATATAGCCTGGATGGGACAAAGGCACATTTCCTATGCATTTTAATACAGGGTATTTTCATATATAGAGTTAACATGCATAATACCTTCCAATTTACATGGAATCCCTCACATGAGAGGAACTATTGTACCTTCAGCAAACTGAGGGGTGTGGTCAAAATGACACACATTTACACACTTTTACACCTTGTTGGCTCACATGTACACATGCAAGGAATGGAATGGAATGAAAGGAGGATGAGGAGGAGAAAGAGCTATCTATATATAACCAACGCACACACAGATGACCAGGAATGTTGTAGTAAACAGTTCCTCAGATTATAATTCACTATAACTATAATTAGAACATTTTAAAATCTGACTTTTCTAAAATACATCCTGTATACTGTTATTATCACGATTATATAAACAAACACCCAATGAGATGCAACATTCACAATGTACTAATAAAAGATACATAGAGCCTATTTAAACACGGTGCATTATTAAGTCTCCAAATAACCAAAGTAAGTTAGCTCCACCCAATAAGTGAGCCATTAATGAGAGGCTGGCCCACTTCTAAATCTGTGTTTCCTAAAATACGGAATTAATAATTTCCTGTAAAAGTTTAACCAGCTGCACTTCTGGTGTATTTTCTTTTTTCTCAGGTCAGTGAAACTGACTATAGGTGCATGAACACCATTACCACAGTAGCATAAAGTTATTACAATGTATAGAATGTATAGAATAAAATGAGAACTATTGCGGGGGGATGGGGGATGGGGGGGGTTAAAGTGTGACAAGGGTTGGTGTGTATAGAGCATACAGTGTGTAGGTATATGTCACCACAGATAGCAATGACAAATACTACACCAAAGAAACGACCAATCACTACGGTCCTTCTTCAGACAAACATGTTATGAATGTGGTAGAGAAAGTCATAATGCTAGCGTTACGGAAGGTTAAGGGGGAACGCTCTTGTTTGCTTTTGTGGGACCTTCACCAACGTGACAAATATGTGTTCTTTCCACCCCCACCCCCCTTCAATGGAATAGTTTCAAAGCCCTGCACCAACATCATTACTTAACCAAGTAATTAGAAGCGCTTCATTCAGCAGCAGTCATTCATACCATCATCTCACGGCCTACCGACTTCTGAATTGACTTTTCTTTCACTCATCGTGATAAAGGTTCATCATTATTCATGGGGGTATTCCCCAAAGAACTCATTGTTGTTTTTGTTTTGTTTTTGCAAGATACGGTCATGGATTAAAGATTACGATGTCCAAAAAGTCCCTTGTTGTCATGGTTGTTTTGATGTCCATCATGTTATGTTCCAGAGTCAATATTGACTATATAACAGCCCTGTGGACCTGGATCTACGCACTTGCACATGCAGGGTCATCCACCCACTACGTTAGCCTGGCCAAAATATTTAATATCTGAAGTCACCGTGTCAAACATTAACCCCTCTGGAGGCCAGGCCACCATATAAAAACATACACTTCAGGGAAATCTCTTTAGAAGAAGTCAAAGGAAGTCAAGGAAGCTTAACAATCTTTTCTACCTGAAGACTGGAGATGCCTGGATCATATAAGAATCTAGTACTCGTGGCATCCTTGGCTGTTTTGGCAGTGGTGGGCTCATCCCCTGTGGTGGGACCGGAGCCCATTCGCTGCGCCCCCTGCACGCAGGAGAAGTTGAACGCATGTCCGGCCGTGCCCGCCGACTGCAGGCAGGTGCTGAGGGAGCCGGGCTGCGGCTGCTGCATGGCCTGCGCTCTGGAGAATGGGGCGTCCTGTGGGGTTCACACCGCCCACTGCGCCGAGGGCCTCCGTTGCACTCCCAGGCCCGGTGAGGTCCGGCCACTCCACGCCCTTACCAGGGGCCAGGGGGCCTGTACGGAGGACCAGGAACAAGGTAGCTTTTAAAGCTTAGAACTTGTCAAATAAAGCAGGGGAAGCAACACTATTTGTACATTTATGTCTGTGTGTCTATAAATTGAATATCTAACAAAAACTTATCTTGTATATGAATCTAAATAATTCCTCTTCTTACAGAGGGGGCTGATGGTGTCCTGGATCACAGTTCTCTGCATTACCTCCTAGGGTTCAATGCCCCCTTCGACCACAGGGACAGTGCTGAGGCTCAGGAGAGTATCAAGGCCAAGGTCAACGCAATCCGCAACAAATTAGTCCAGCAGGTGAGATAACCCTAAGTCAACGCGATACAAACTAATGCAATTCACCTCCCTTCCATAAGAGGGAGCCCTTAGTTCTTTCAGTCTTAATTTGTTTATTAATTTAAATGTGGGTTACATTGTTTCTTTTGATTTCTTTTCTTCCAGGGACCCTGTCACATTGAGCTGCACGCAGCACTGGACAAGATAGCCAGTTCTCAGCAGAAATTACGTGAAAAGTTCACCGCTTTCTACCTCCCCAACTGTGACAAACACGGCTTCTACAAGTCCAAACAGGTGAGAAGGAAAATTCTTTTCAGTTCATTTTACAATTGAACAGCATTATTGTTTAATGTTTGTTTATTCGACTAGTGCATTCATGCTGTTGCTATATTGTGCTTTTTCTGTTACAGTGTGAGTCCTCTCTGATTGGACCGCCTGCTCGATGTTGGTGTGTGTCTTCCTGGAATGGGAAGAAGATCCCAGGATCGAGTGACCTTCTCGGTGACGCTGAGTGCACTCAAGAACTTACTCAGTAAAAACCATGGACGCTATTCTTAGGCACACATACACACACACACACACACACACACACATACACACACGTACACACACACCAAGACACCACACTAAGACACCAACAAATATTGCATTAGTACAAACATTGTGCTCACATTTGGTGAACACACATGCATTTGGTGAAAACCAATCTGCATACACAAAGTGAATTAAAGGCACACACTCACTCACATAAACACACAACATAAAAAAATCTGAGGGCATTCCTGGGGGCATTTACACAATTTATGTATCAAAACGTATTTATTCTACACTTGTATATGCTCACTAGCGTGAACCATTTATCATTTTTAGATTTTCTTTTTGTATGTTTGCCTCTTTTTTTTTAATTGTAAACAGGGCAACACTGTATACATTTGTATTTCTGACTAAATAACTCCATTGCTCAAGACCACAGGTCCACAGCTTTGCCAAGCCCATTTCAGATTCTTCAGGATTGGGTATTTTTATTCATTCAAAACTGGGGCTGTGCGCTGCACGAAACAACAGAGCTGCTCATTCATTCAATGTGTTGACAGTGTCAGAACGCATGTTCATTGACGTTTCCTCAATGGGTATTGGGGGAAATACTCAAAGTGCCGCAAGTACGCGCACGGTGGCCAAGCACAAACATATCAGGGCTCATCCAAACCGCTGCGAGGTTTTGGGGTGGGCTGCGCTGCATCTTTCTACCTCTACTGGTCTCTGCAGGTCCCCAGGTTTAGCAGAGGATCACTGGACCCTCCTCTCCAGCTCAACTTCACCTCATACTCTTTAGGGCTTTTTAAGGTATTTTATTTTTGCCTCATTGAACATAACGTTTCTGTATTTATTATGATCCCGTATCATTTCTATCTGTTTTTTGTTTGTTGTTGAAGTCGTGTAGAGTAGAGCAGGGTTGGTCTTTTTCTGACAAAACATGCTGCTACAGTATCACACTATTGTATTTGTTGTTTGTTGGAAATAATGCACGTCTGGTGGAATTCCATTTATGTGTTTTCAATAAATGCTATAACTTGTTGATCAGATAATCTTGTGGCCCTTGTGTCTAATCCCTTACTAGAAAGAGAGAAAGAGCGAGGACATTGATGGGTTAGTCAGTTTACACATCCTTTATTCATTAAAAAATAGACCTCTGAGGGTAGCATTGTACATGCATAAAGCACATGTACCTACAATGCACTTAGATGTCACTGAAGGAGCCATAGCTGAAGGCACACAGTGATCAGATGTAAGGGTTTCGTGGTCTTAGTCGCGAGCATGTATCCCATGCAAACCCGCGTCATGTGACTTGAAATGCAACATTGCATATTTGCACCGCAGTATTTGAGCTGCACAGAGTAATTCATGTCAGAACCCTCTCTGAAGTTTCTTAAAGAGCAAGAAGGGACTAGAAATAATCGTTGCTTAAGAGTTCCATCTGTGTTGAATAGGAGCATGTACAAAGGCAACCGAGACAGAATTGCACCACACCATAGCGTCCTGGCCCCAACAGCACTTAATAATTACATAATTACATTTTTGCATTCACAATCATACACATAGCAACATACTTTTTTTTGGGACAAATACACAATCACAAGCCCACAAAATGAATTAATGACACATCCCAAGCATGCACACATTTATAGTGCCACTTAACTGTGCGTTAACTGTAGAGCCCTCTCGTCAATGTTTGGGACGAGTACAAATGTCTCTGTGCTCAACTGGATAATAATCGGGCATTCATGAAGTGTGCTTTCTCTTCAGATCTAGCCAGGCGGGCCTGGTCTATGAAGCATTTGGAGAATGCAATCCATGTGCTGTAAGGTTGTGTCTGTGTCAGAATGTGACTGGGACAAGGAGACGGATTTCTTCCTCTTTGTGTTGTTCTTTCCTTCTGTTCTCTCTGCCCTGCCTCGAGGGTGGGGAAGGTCCAGTGGGCAAAGCAGCCATCCATATATCGGCTGAGCCCTCTCTTTGACCTCTCTCCTCTCCTCCAATATCCTCAATGTCTCTGGTTTGTTTACGATTCCTTCTTCTCCTGAACCTCCCTGCCTTCATCCTCGCTCGCGTCCTATTGGCTCTCCAAGTTGTGGTGCTGGGAGTTGCCACGCTCGCTCCCATCGAAACCTGGCAAGTGCTGCCCGTATTTGTCCACACACCAGCAGAACCCTCGCTTTTTGCCCTTGGATGGACGGCACTGGGAAGCAACGAAGGAGATAAGTCAAGAGAGCAAACAGAACAAAAAGAGAATGCAGCTAAATCCATGCACCAATTTAAACATACTGCATAATGGGCTTCGGCTAAGTCGAGATGATGAAGGCGAGCAGTAATAGTTAAGGGGCATTAATGGCGAGATTGTGCTGAGTGGATGCACGGTGGTATTTTGAGCGTCTTTTATGGTCTACCTCCTGTTACACACACACACATACAGTATAGAGACCTTAAAGGTAAACAGAATCTTGGTCAAATATTTGCTTAGTCCCATTTGTGAACAACTGAGAACCAAGATCTATTTTCAGAAGATGGTGGCCAGTACAAATCATCTGTTGCTGATTATACCCCACTGCACCAAATTATGGGTACTACAAATGACTTACAGAGTATGTGGAGCTACCCAAGGGCTGTTATTTCACTGCCAATTTTACTAAAGGTCAGCCTCCTCTAGTAAAACATGCAGCCATTAATTTGAACGGCAAAAGCAGCACTGCTGTTCCACAGAAGAGTCAGGATCAATAAGGATGGACTTTTCGGATCTGAACAGCAGTACCACAAAGGTGGCATGGGCAATCAATAAAAAAACTGTTTTATTGATTTTCAAAATTCATCCTAAGAATGAATCAACTACAGTATATCTACAATATTGTATTCATTCATTTTCATCAGGCATACCTGATAGCAATACAAATTAAAGTGCTGAGAAAACATTAGCACAGCAAATACAATTGCAATCGTAACACCTGCCTGTTTCGCCACACATCTTACGCACAATACCAGCATTTACTGTTTATAAAAAATGCTTTACCTCATTCATGAAAACACCTAATAGAAACTGACAGACATGGAACGTCTGTGCGTGTGCTACAGTGGATCTGTGCTACATAAACAAAAACAATGATCCTGACGTTGGGACGTTGGTTATGAGATGATTGCAGGTCAAGGAGAACACGTCTATTAGTCGGGCAGAGAAAAGCTCTGCTCTGGGGATGCCACGGCCCAGAGCCCTAAGTGCCTCCATATGAACGCATCAGAGCCACTCATTTATTACATGGTGGGTGGACCACTCAAGCGTGGGGGACGGCCGCCGCTGCTCTATTTCTGTGCACGCTTTCTCAAAAGTCCGGCAATTATGGGCGTCGGGTGCCGTGGCCACCTTGACGTCTGTCTCCCTGGGAGTGTTCCCGTTAAACGGCTGCCGTCCCAGCCGTCATCCCCACTGGGGTTTTGGCCCCTGTGGTTCTCGTCTCCAGAGCCAGTGGCTGGGGTCTACCTCACTGACGCGGTGAGGCAATGATGAAGCCCTAATAACTACAAATAGACATGCGGGAGGATAACGTGAAGCTGTAATTGGGCTACTGGAGATCTGAATCTACAGTCCCCGCGCTGTAACATTCAGTCTTCATTAACGTAGCTTGTAAACGCGAAGAGGAAATTACAAGTTGTTGTTTTTCAACCGTTAATAGCTACATCATTTATAGTGAAATGATGTTTAACTGTCGCGCCTTTACCTGTAGCACAAGAGATCTGGATCCTTCCAGTCGCTCTGTATCAAGTGGCCATGCCCTGCAAGTGTATAGGCCTACTTTTTCTCAGCTTTTTTACCTGTTTTTTCTTATAGAACCCCTTCTTGTCACAGTTTGGTATGCGGAAAACTCCGGGGGGCAGACTGTCTGTGATCTTGAGGCTGCTAAGAATGCTCTCCATCTCTCTTCGACAGGGACCCTGGAAGGGAGAACACACATTAACACATCGCAAATGCTCCAGTGTCTCCAGCTACGACTTCACAGCTTCAAAAAAACATTAATATACATGGTGATAATACAGCCCAGCTATGTTAAGTGTAGACAGTACAGTGTTCAGGTAACGCCTAAACAGTGACGACTGCCACATGAAAGATAAATGGGAAACATAATCATTTGAACATAGCAGGGGCTTATGCATTCGCCAAAGCTGCTTAGACCGCTTAACACTTTATGTAAAATAAAAATGAAGGATAAAGACCATTCAAAGAGCTTTGAGGAGCAACAAACAGCATTGTCCACAAGTCCAATGACTCCAGTCGCTAATCAAAGGGGCCGGTCAAATCCCATTACTTGTGTGGACTCTCTTCTCTGGCCAAAGAGAAGATGAAAATAGCAGCAGGGCTCCCAAACAGGCACTCACATGGTCTAATCCATCATTTGGTTGCTCTCAATACAGCCGGCACGCGGACGCCTTGTGGCCAAACAACCGCCTGACCCGGGTCAGCCACTGTTACCACTCAATACCATGCCATTCCTCAGCTTGGCATGCCTGCCAGCCGTCAGCACTGTTAGCCCAAGCATTTCATCACCCGCAGGAGGAGGAAAAACACCAAAACATAAGGGGAGAGGAGAAAAACATTCCCGGTATGCTCTGGAAAGAGAAAATATTGTCTCTGCTACTTACATACTCAGATTCCTTGTTGGTCTCCTGAGAGATGTTCTGCTCTGTGAATAGGCGTGGGAGTTCCTCAAACTTGAAGCTCTGGGTTCGCTTCTGCTGCTCCCGACTTAGCACTTCTGCCTTGGCAGGATTGACAAAGGGGGGAGGTGGGGGTCTCTGGGGTCCGGTGTGTCTACGGCCGCTGTGGGAGGTTTGAATGTCCGGGCTGGTAGAATTCTGCCCCTCTTGTGGATTCTCGATGTTGTCTGACAGTTTGACAGTGTTTTGTTCATTTACAAACCAATACATTATTCTAAACAAAACATATGTTGATTCAAAAGCATGCCCTTATAGATAATGGCCGGTATTGAAAGACAGAAGATAGAAACATATTGAGATTGGGGGGATATAGATTGTCTCATTAAATGAATACAAGTAGGGATATAAGCTGTAGGTCTATGCTATTGATCACTTTTGATTCCAAATTGTCCACAGTAAATCTTGACTTCAACAAGCCCTTTTTAAACTCAGAATGAACATTTTGCAATAGCAATTAAACATACTGAGCTGCCCTAGGTGTCATTGCTCAGAATATTGGACTACTGTACAGTAATAGACTTGTACACGTTGTGTATTATTTCTCTAATAAGAGTATTAACTGCAACTTGTAAGCCTATTAACTCAAACACCCACTTGGAACAAATACGCACAGTAACTTACCTGGTAGTTCATTGACTGGAGGTATAGGTCCGGAAATTTGTCTTTTGATGGTAGCGTTTGCGCATATTCCACGTCCCTCCAGCAGAGCTTGAAGAGGTTTAGTTTCACCGGGTTGATGCTGGCAAGTCAGCCCGGAGCCGCATCTCCCCGTGTACACTCCGCACGGCTGGCCAAAGCTTAGCGCGCAAGTCAAGCAGCAACCGCAGCCTGGTTCACGCACCGGCTCGGCGCAGTCTTTAGGTAACGGCTTGCATGCAAGTCGCGCTCCTATATCACATGGTTCACATCTTATAACCGGTCCAATTGCACCTGCTCTCCAAGAAAACGATGCCAAAACAAAAGTCATGTAAAGTGTGCGAAAGCAGGCGTCCATTGTGGTAGGCTATAGCGTACGGTCTGTAGCCTACTCAGTGTGACTTTTCACTTGGCGCTTGTCTCGCTCATTCACATAAAGCCACCGAACAAAACATCACAATATATAGAGCCAGTCACTGTAGTCACACCCCCAGCAAGCTTGGTCTTGATGAAATTCCTAGGCTTCGTTATTCCATTAAAACGTTAATAATATGCAATTATTTTCATAGTTGGTTTATAATACAGTTGGATGTGTTTAATGTGCGTTGATTAACTTGACATTTCGAAGTGTAACAGGCTACTGAGATCAGAGAAATACCTTTAGAAAAATACGAACATTTAATGTAGTTAATACCATCATAAGAACTACAAAAGTAGCATATACTGAAAAGTCGTTGCCGATATCAATGTCATAATTGCGTTATTTATAATTCACAATGTAGGCTATGCATTTGGCACATAGGCCTGCAGTAGGCGGCGCAATATTTTCTTATTTACTCTTCCAGTTTAACTTTCGATTCAGTAGGCTAATTGAGGCGTTTCCTTTGTGTGAGCTCTGTGGGAGAAAGCATCCTTGTGTGCATTTGTTGCGTATGCGTGCGTGTGTGTGCGTGTGCATTTGTGTGTGTGTGTGTGTGTGTTTGCATCCTTGGTTTTGCAGTGTTCATGTAAAAGCCCACAGTGTGCACATATATTTAAAGGAGTTACAGTAGGCTATACACTTGTCATATGACCTTTATTAGGTCAACATGCAGCCCATAATCTCATATGCCAACAATTTATATTATTTCCAGCATTGAAACTATGTAAATACCTAATTTCAACAAAATAAAACAGATCCAAATTATAGATCTCTTTTCTTATGACATGACATCACTTTTAATAATACAAAAAAAAGTCTGCTATACCGCTGTATTATTTCTGCCAAACTTATTATGTGGCAACAAAAACATACAATATACTTATGTCCTACAGTTATTAAGTATGACTATGTATGTCCTAACCCACTAATTTCACCTATTCAACTAAACGGTCCTGAGTTACATGGTTTAACATGGTGACATATAGGGCTATGTATCACCCACAGTCCTCATGTCTTTATGATTTCTTCTGACATGCCTACATGCCTGCCAGGGATGTTTACTAAACTGAATCCTACAGTATGTCTAAAACCATCATAAATTCATTGGCCTATATATAGCCTCCAAAAGGTGGTCTCTTAACTTACTGCTAGCATGTGCGACATTGCTGGGCCTGCTCTAATGGCTTGTTAGTGCTGCAGAGCAGATCCTAAAATACGGAAACATATACCACACAAGAAAGTCATAAATTCCTGAGTAATTGCATCTACAGTTTTTAAAGCCCACTATTAATTGGTTACAGATGAGAAAGAGAAGGAGGGGGGGGGGCATATACACCAGCACAAAAGTGCAAATACCTCGAAAGAAAAAGTCTACGTGTAGGCTACAGTTCCTCTTCTTCGCAATAGATATGTTTTGGGAGCCAACGTCAAACGATTTGGCTAACAAATGCTGGTGTGCCCCTGACAGTTAACACATACTGTAAGTCTAGCAGAGCGGCACACGATGTAGGCCTACTATGCTGAAAAAAAGATTGCTGATTTTTCTCCCTCCGCTCCGTTCAGTGGTCGCTCTTTCGGAACAGGCGTCTCGGCCACCTGTGCATATTTGGAATAGCAGAGAGCGTGACATGCAAGAGGAATGCTGTCCCACAGAGCAGCCACTCAATAAAGAGAGTGTGAAGAACGTGTTTTCAACACATCACTGTATGGGCTTTACACAGCCTGCTGTCGGAGACAACGGATTTAGTCAAATTGTAATTCAATTTTCCACTCGTTCAATATTAAGAAAGAAATTCTAAATCCCCGTTGACACTCAAGCACTGCAGCGAATCATGCTTTATCTCCAGAAACCAGACGGAAGTTGTTAAGGCCCTCTTTTCAAATTGACCAACCTTGTGTTGATGTGAGCTAGGCTACTATTTGTGTAGTAAATAATCCATCTCGGTACCTCGGCCACAGATCTTTCTACTTCATAGCACTAATCCCACTAACAATCCTTATTCTATCCTCCTTTCCTCCCTTTAAAATTTTTTTAAAATAAAATCCTTCTCTCTACTAGATAAGCTCTAAACATATTAAGCACTTTGCAGTTAGCAATTATTGACTGTGTGAACAGAATCATGCTTTCGATTATTGTAAATATTGACTGTTTTGAGGAGCGAATGATACACTTTCGAGTAATGTTGTGCAAATGCATAGGTGAAGTAACCTTGTTACATGATGCTGTTAACAAATGTATTAATTATAAGTCGCTTTGGAAAAAAGTGTCTACTAAATGCTGAAAACGTAAAATGTAAAATGTAAAATGTACTATTTAAACAATCATTTTTGCTAAAATACCTCTGTAGGCTATTTGTGTGGCAAATTTCCACTTAACCTATTATATAACTATAGCTATATACATAAAAGTGTCTGCTAAATATCACGTAAAACTACCTGATGTTTGACTGAGAGGGTGGGCATGGTGGGTGTTCCTGTAGCAACAGTGAAAGGTGTGTGGTGGAATCACGCTATGGGGGGCAACACCCACAGAGAGGAATGCAAGTACCTACAGTTCATGTATTTTTAAAACCTCCATGTCTCTGTTTCTATGTGTCGCCTACCTTAGGCTGCATATGTGCTTTGTTTTGGTGGCACATTAATCGAGAAGAGGGGGAGTGTTTCATAATGAGGCTGCCGCAGATCACATGATCAGTCTGGTTCCTGTGTGATTCTGGACCAGTCTGGTTCTAGTCTAGTTTGCCCCCGCCCCAGTCTCATGACTGTATCTTGCGTAATTGCCCGTGTCTGACAGCCCCTCCACTAGAAAGCCCATCTCACATGAACTGGATGCAGAGTTCTCCACTATGATTAATACGATCATCTTTTCCCTTTGATTCTTTCCTTCATGGCAGTCGCACAATGCTTCGCAGCAATTATCCGATTATTAGCCGCGGCCTGAATGATGAACAGAACAGAAAAGATGAAAGCACAACGGCCACCTTTCATGTAATTCCAGGGTCGGTTAATTCAGTTTTTTTTTTTTTTTTTGGAGTGCTCTGTTCGTGGAGCTGTCACGGTCCCATTCCTGGAGGCTTGGTCCCCAGAGCTGTCCAAGGCTCTAATTAGGCCGGAGCGAAGCTCCAGACCAACAGAGAGCAGCTCTCAGCACTCAGCCTGACAGATTGCAGAGCACTCGGAAGTGGGCTGAGTGTGGCGCCACTTCGAGAAAAGACCCGCCCCCCCGCCCATGCCTCTGTCTCCTCCCATGCACTGGTGCTTCCACTGTCTGCCTGTTTATTTGACTGTCTGTCTATACTATAGGGCTGCGTTACTCTCCCACATAAACGCATATACACTCCGATAGAGCATTTGCATTGGAGAATAGTGAGAATTAATGAGTACATGTTTATTCTGCTCACCAATGTGATTGATGCCAGCTCAGATTACAAGGAATCTCCTTTCATTCATTCTTACATTTATTTTTCACTATCTCAAATCTATCTATCTGTCCTGTACTTGTCCTGTATTTTAATAGATTATATTGTAATGTTTTACTGTATTTTAATTGGTTTTGTAGCAGGGCACACTCAATGTGATCTTCCCTGAATTAATAAAGGCTTGCAGAAATGCAGAAACACATCCTCTACTTTCTATCCGCCGTTCTCTCTTAATTCCTCTCATTGTTATTAAAACCATTTTCAGCGTTTATGCGCACAGAGGCCTTTTCACGAGGCCTTTTCATGAGGACAGCAGCACGCCTATACATGTAATTTATACTCACACAATCATATATCATTTTCTCACTGACACTGACTCACGGTAAACAATGACCAAATTATAGCTAGTGGAGGAGGGAATAACCCTTGGCAGACACACACTCCTCAATGGGCCATTTATTTTGGAACTGATGGTGGTCTGATGGTCTGTGGTTGCAAGATGTGGTTTGTTGCCCATGCGGAGAGGAAAGACAAAGTCAAGGCCGGATTATGGGGTGAAGAGGCCCTTGGGCGCGATCGTCGTTGGAGGCCCCCCCACCACCCCTGCCCACCGCCGATGGATGTTAACACACTTGTGGGCGCGCACACACGTACAGCTGGGGTTTTAGCGACACGCTGGTTGAGTAGGCTATATAATACACCTATATTATATAGATATGGATAATCACTGCATGTAAATCTGTTTGCAGTTTCACTTCGGAGCAATGTCTGTCCACATCCATTTTAGTATGTAATGCAGGTTTTTAAAGGCAATGTGTATAAGCCAAGCTGGCACCAAGCACACGCTTTTATACCTCTCTCTCAAAGTAGCCTCCTGGACTGCATGAAAGTTCACATGGAATCATCAAAACACTTTCTTTTTAGAAGGTGCCAGAGGAGAAGAAAAGCAGAGAAGACAGATTTCATTTCCAGTAGTGTTGTAAACAGATTCATTGTCCTTTTCAGGGCAAGCCCAAATAACACATACACATCGCCTAACCAACCTCAACAAAATGGAGTAGAAAATAGAAATCCGCTTTAAATACAAAACTGCATTCGGAGCGTATCTTGCTTCCGTAATGGGACAGCATGTCCGCTGACTCGGACTTGGTGATGCAATAACAAAAACCTTATAGAGGATGTTGGTAGCAGATTTAAAATATGAATAAAAAATAAAAACACATAATTTGGCTGGAGAGCTAACAGGGCAAAAGATTTCATGAAGCACAGTGTTCGCTCATATCTTCTGTAGGTAGAGTCATGTGATGTTATGCTACCACCGCAGCATCCTAAACCTAGCATCAAAGATAGCTTTAAAGCTAATTAACACTATCAATCATGTAAAGCGCTGTGCTCATGCACTGTGCATGGATGATAAAGATTGGAGCTAGCTAAGGGGCTGTGGCATTGTGGGTAGCAGACTGGTGTGGCTTGGCTTGTGCCCGCTGTTCTCTCTCCCTTGCTAGGCATGCAGGGCCCGGACACGCACACAAAGCCAACGACAACAGCAGCAGTGCGACCTAGAACGTCAAGAACCGTGATGTGGAAAACAAGGATGACTGAGGCACTTGCGGTAGCTGACCGATCGCATGTCTGTGGCAGAACAGTGGGCCTGCATGGCCCTGTGTTGTATGTCAGTGTGATAGTTAATGAGCCACTGTGTGTGCCCAGCCCAGTCTCCAGATGCACATGCTTTGGATGCTAAAGCTTGTTTATTTGAATTTGTCCTCTTTACAGAAAGGCCTCAGTATTACCCAGCTTTTGCATTCCCACAATAAATCAAGAATGAAAAATAATCAGTTATATAAAACCAGGTAAACAACTATTAATCCTATAGTCTATGCTTTTTTATTGTTCTGTATAACAAAGTAATTTGATGGGATAAAAAAGACTGCCTATTTTTTGTAGCAGGACTTTTAAAATGACATTTCAAACATATCTTTAGAAAGGACACTGAAACAGCCACTGTTAGAGGCATTCATAGAATATTTGGAATTTCACCACATCAGAGTATTTCCTTGAGTCATTGCAAGGCTATAGTCAAATGATTGACCACTGACAACTTCCATTCCATTTTTTACACACAAATACCCCTTTCTTTAGTTTCCTTCTCTTCCTTTTTTCTCCCCTTTTGCTGTCTCTCGTTCTCGCTCTTTACACCCTTTCCTAAACAAGAACATAAATAACCATTTGCAACACTTTGTTCTCTAGCTAGCATATTCAGCCTTTTTCTAGGTCACCGTCTATGCACTGGCGCTGGAGATAGCACCTGGGATGACTGGTGTCTTGCAACCCTGTAAAATAGGTGATGTTTTATTTTTGGCACTTATGCTTATGCAATCACGATATAAAATGTTACATTTATATATCACAATGCCACCTTGTGTTCACATAACAGCAATACAGCCAAAAACATTTTTGAAGTAGGTCTGAAGAGGCAGTTAAAAACATCAATATCCAGCAGAGGTGGGCCTATTTATAAATGTTTTCATCATACCCTTTCTTGACCTGTGATGAACCATTGCCTTTACTTTTGCCAGTGGTACCCTGATATATAAATTCATAGTCCTACAATGTATTTCAAGGTTTCACCGTCTGCTGCAAAGCAAACCAGGGGCCTCAAATTGTGCAGCCAACCCAAACTGAACTTTCTATTTTTGCTCTCTTACCTTTGTTCTGTCCCTGAGGAGAGAGGTGCCCGTCCCTCTAATTGAGTGTCCCTGAGCCGGGGTGGCCACGAAGCTGAATATGAGTTTTGTTTTTGATCAACCGAGCCTGTCACCCCAACATTATCCCTGAGGATGCCATAGATTCAGACTTGAATAGCTTTCATTCTGTAAACTTGTGAAATCAATTGGCAAGCTTGTGCGTTGAAACAATGTACATGATGTGACAGGCTTAATCAGTGTCCGTTATGGGTCCCTGGCTAGGTCAGAAATGTCAACACAATGGTAGCGATTATGTCCCAGAAGCTCATCAGTGGCTGCTGGCATGTTTATGTTTAGCACTGGAAGATGAGCCTAGTTCTGGTCTGTTATTTTCTACAAGCACATTTTTTGTGTCTTTGTGTGTTTCTCTGTGTGTGTGTGTGTGTGTGTGTGTGTGTGTGTGTGTGTGTGTGTGTGTGTGTGTGTGTGTATGTGTGCATGCTCGTGTACAACCAACATACTGTACGCGAAAGCAACAAAAATAGCTTGGTGGGAGATTAGTTCTCTGTCCACTCTTTATACTCCCTCTCTCTCTCTCTTTCTCCCTCTCCCTCACACACACACTGTTATTACCTGTGTAAAATACTGCTCAACAGATTGGTTCTCTGGAGCTCCCCAGTCTAATTTATTTCCCGGTTACTCTGCACTAAATAACAGATGGGAAGATGGACTCCCTTATTTCCTTCCTACTACTGTGGTTTTGTTTTGGATTAATTAACTAAACTGGATTAGATTAGATTGTATTTAATTAATTTCCTATATTTAATAATAATAAAATAATAAATTATAATAAGGAAGTAGTAGTTATCTCTGTAGCAATATGTGGCCGTGCATTATGCAATAGTATCAAAGCCGTAAATAAAGAGAGTTTGGACAACTCAATAGGCGCCATTTTGTTACCCAAGTTCAAACGTTTATACAATGTTATCCTATGGGGCAAGCAAAGTAAAGCGTTTGTTTACGCCTCTGACTCCACTGGTCTGTCAGCACTGGCTCATAAATGTTGTTATAAGTGTCTGACAACATACAAGGATCCCTACAGAGATACACCCGTGTCTGTTTACCTCAATAACTGTAAAGAAACTGTATAAAATGACTGTAGAGTCAGTATTTTACCTTTCTCTTCTTCTGTTCTCTGACGTATAGTGCCTGTAGTCGATTATCACAGGGGGGCTGTTTTCTGATGTTGACAAAAGAAGTCAAGCAGTATTTGTTCAGAAGTCTATTTCCAAATATTCTGGCAATTCGGTAAATTTACTATACTGAATGTAATAATAATGACTAATAATATGATTCAACACTTGAATATGATTCCCTCATGTATGTCAAGCAAGTAGTGTGTGAGAAAAAGTATTACTAAAGTAGTGTTTACAAGTAGGCTAGCCTACATTTAAAATGTGAATAGGCTACACTTATTCACATTAAATAAATCACATTTGCAATTAATCACATTTAGTTACAATACAAAGCGCCCATCCCTGCTGTATGAAGTACAATCAATTATATAATTCATTAGGATACATGTAAGTGTAATGTAATGCCATGATTATAATAGGTGGGTAACAAGAGGGCGTCTGTGGTTCGAGCCCCAGAACTGGCCTACCTGTAAGCATCCCTGAGCAAGATGCCTAACCCCAATCTGCTCCATGTAATAGCAGCACAGAATTGTAAGTCGCTTTGGATAAAATTGTCTGCTAAATGACCTAATTGTAATTTTAATTGTAATTGTGAGTGGCATGACTGCCAATCATAGGGCAGACCAGTTGAAACTGGTGTTGTCCAAAATCTCTTAATTTATGGCTTTAAATAGTATATTATTGCACCCTCTGCTGGCTACAAATATAACTGAAGCTCATATATTTTCCAAGATGTCAATGTTTTGAAGAATCCCCAAAGACCTTAGTGCCCTGGTGCAGTGTTGTGTGGTGTAAACTCTACATCCGATTTTCTATTTAAAAATATTCATAATGGCCATTAAATGGAATGAAATGGAAATGAAAATAATCGTTTAGCGCACTTAAAAATTCTGTAACATCTAGGGGACAGGATAGCCTAGTGGTCTAGGTGTTGCACTCCCAGCCAGAAGGTGTTGGGTTTGAGCCCAAGAGTTGGCCTACCTGTAAGCATCCTTCAGCAAGATGCATAACCCCTACCTGCTCCATGTAATAGCATCATGTAATCGTAAGTCGCTTTGGATAAAAGCGTCAGCTAAATGACCTAATTGTAATTGTACCATCTAAACTCATAATAATTTATTTATGTGTCAGGTGCATTGTGCTTAGAAATTGACAAATGAAACAGCTTTTCCCTTTTATTTACAGAACACATCAAAATCATCCATTCCAATATACAAATCAGCTGTTATGTAGCATGTTATTCACAGATACAATATTCCCTTCAAAATATGATAGCATATGTGGGAGGTACAGAGTATAGACCATGGATATGATAACAAATGTGTACACAGTCAATAAAAGCTTATCATCAAGGTGATATTGTGTTAGGTCCCTCCCTAGATAACATACAGTATTTGCCACACCCAAAAAAGATGACTGAGGTTAATGGAAAGGCAATCACAATGTCCTTTTGTATTCTATCATCTGATAACAGACCACCATTGTCTGTGTCAAAAAGTCAGTGATTGACAGATGACTTTTGAGATGTGCCCAAACACTGTAAATTGTACTAAGCTGGAAACAGCAGCATAGTATTGTAGTTGTTTTCCTTTTATGCGGCTGATATATAATTGTGTTTTAAAAACTGAAAAAAAACATATTGTAGCAACTTTTGAGCAGTTAGTGGCCATAAGCCTCACAATGAGCAACATAAACACTTATTTGACAGCTGTGAGAAGATCTGCTCTCGTACACAAGTATATATTTATATATATATA
>JAOEHI010003313.1:0-10871 GCA_025447815.1 Percopsis transmontana
TGTCTACAGTCAACAGTGAAGCATGGTGGATGTTCCTTGCAAGTTTGGGGCTGCATTTGTGCAAATGGATTTGGTCAAAATGAACGGTACAAGTCATTAAGTACCATCTTCAGCGTAAAAAAGAACAAGGAGTCCTGAAAGTGATGGTATGGCTGCCACAGAGCCCTGATCTCAACATCATCGAGTCTGTCTGGGATTACATGAAGAGAGAAACAACCGAGGCTGTCTAAGTCCACAGACCTTGGAACAACCTAATTGCCTTAGTTCCTTAAAAACTGAAGAAGAATTGCTGCTGTTTTGAAGGCAAAGGGTGGTCTTCTGTTCACTCACTTTGCATTGTGCTAATTGATCAAAATAAACTATTAACATGTCTATTTTTGAAAGCATTCTTACTTTACAGGCTTTTTCACACCTGCCTAAAACTTTTGCAGAGTACTGTCTGTCTAACCCTGACAGTGGGGTGCTGTCTTTCCAAACGTCCATTTAAAGTGGAGCAGAACAGCTAAAGTGAGGGCTCACTGCATAGGCCTGCTGACTTGAGGCCTGCGTTTGCATCAGCGTGTGATGCAAACGCGACGGCTGTTGACGCGCCTCTAGTCAAAAAAGACGCGTCTAAACAAGGCTTATATCTGTCATTAAACAATAAGGGTGATAAGTGGGACTCTTGATGCGACGGCTCGCTCATCATTTGCGTATAGAGGAATCCTGGCAGTGCGGGCTGATCCAAGTGTTCGCGCTGCCTTGTTAACCCCTTTTCTTTTGGTCGGTGCTTAACGCAGGGAGAGGGGAGTGGGCCGGGGCTCCCACGAGAGCCTGGAGTGCGTCAGATTGTCTGCGGGCCTGTGTTTGGATAAGGCAGCATGCCCATTGTCTCCCATGGCCCGGTGGGGGCCGAAGCATGCCTCCATGCTCCAGAAATAGAAAGACAGCTGTGGGTGGGGGGCTGCCGTGCATACTGGAGCTGGAGGGCGAGGGCCGGCCGAGGCAGGCCGAGGTCCGCACACCCAGAGGCCCAGCCCACGACTTAGCACAATGAGAGATGGAGTATTGTCTGGAGCCAGCACGTCATAGCCTAGGTATCCCTAAAAGGCCGGTTAAATCTCCTGTATGTTATTGTTGCTCGTGTGTGTGTGTTAATGCCCGGGGAGACACTGATCGTGGAGAGGAGTGATTGGGGGGGGCTTTGGCTCATGGCTGGTGCCACGCGCCTGCCTGTCTCCACCCTGATGAATTGGTGGTTAAGACCTGAGCCTAACCAGTTGTTGCAAGGTATTGTTGGGCAGGCTCGGGGCGATTTATTTACACATTCAAGCTGTTTTGATGCCCCCCGGTACTGGCTTCAGCTCGCTGCCGATAGGAACGGGCAAAAGGTTTGCTCGTCGTCCTTGTTCTGTCGGCGCATGGACAACGTACTGGACCCACGGATCAAGAGGCATGGCTTTTCTTTAAAAGCATAGGAGTGGGCAGGTTATTCAGGATGGGGCACACAGGAGTGAGCGTAGCAGGATTCTGTCCTAAGGGGGCAGGCTTCACCACTGCTAAAGCTTTGGGCATAAGGTTGCACTCTCTAGGTGCAGTAGATAGACAGACACACTGACATAGACATAACGCATAAAATGCTCATAAGTCCCTCTCTCCATCTAAGCCCACCGGCATTCAGAGTATGGCGATCTAAAACAACTGCCAGCACCTCCAAAATGCCTGCCTCCGTATTCCCTCATCACCAAACCAGCCTGTGGCCAGGCACTCCCGAGCCAAGCCATGAAGTCATGGCATGACTTGACTGTATACTAGTCCCAGTATGAGGAAAGGTAACTCCACGCATTGCCACTAATTGAAAACGCGAGCATTAAGATCCAGGGCAAACTAGGGCCCAAATGATTTAAAGAGAACACTTGGGAATGTAAGGCGAGCTGTGGCTCTGGGAACTCAGCTGTTGCCGTGGGCTACAGTATAGCTGTGCCGAGAGATGAGCGGTGGAACCCAGCAAACGGTCCATGCGCGTCGTGTCCTCGTGTGTGTGTGTGTGTATGAGGTCTTATTTAAAGCGGGCCGCTCTGGGGACTGTGGGATTCATCTCCTCCTGGTGTTATCAGCCTGCCAGCTTTTTTAACAGCGCACCAAGTGACATAGTACATAAACCAGCCTCTGCTACTCTAAAGAGCCCATTGGCCCAGAATAGCCCAGGCCTGCTCTATCTAACTGATGCCCAAGAAAGCCTCAGCCATCACGACAACACCTCCTCTGCCTGCCATGGCAAAAGATAGTCGTCAACAAAGATGGCTGCCCGCCGTATCGGGGCGCCTGCTTAGACGTTTGTTTTGTTGTTTGTTCACTACAGAAGCCCTGAGCTTCCCTGAGTAAGGAAGGACGAGGAAGGAGAACGTCCTTAAAGCTACAAACTATAGCCACAATAATGTAAATACATCTGCGTACACAATGAAATTATACGCGGTATCTGCTTTGTATAGTTTAACTCCGTTACTTTATACAGACAAGGGATCACAAACGCAACACAATGTTAAATCTGTTTTTATCAACAGACTTTGAACTGTCAGTCTCTCCATCAGGAATGCTGGACTCTGGCTTTGTCTATTCTGAGAAACTGTGGACCCCCCCCCAATCCCCTCCCCCCTTACAGCACTGTCACTCTGCTCTCATTCCAGGCAGCAACCTCTCCCCTTGCAATGAAGGTCAGATCTGCAGGGGCCAAGCTCTTTATACGCCAGAATTAGTGGATGAACGAAACAACAGCAACAGCCAAGCTCCATATTAGTTTTTAAATGTTCTAGCTGAAAGCTAACACACCGAGGCTCTAAATAATATGCAACATATTATTCAGCTGTGAAGACGCATTGGGGAAAATAAACAACAGTTCATTTTAGAATCAAGTTACACAATTTGTGGTCAAAATTATGTTTGTACTTAATTTAGCCTCCTATATCTGAAGTAATCCATCTTATTTAATAGGAAGACCTGTCCGCCATGTTTAAATGTGAGTTGTTTCTTTCTATTAATATTGTGTGATGTATTTATAGTAGCATGTTTAATGCTGCACAGCTCCTGAAATAATCTCTTCTAAGGTTGCATCCTCTGTGCCCAAACACAATAGCAAATATCCCTGTTGACACTCGGCAACAAAAAGCTACGGTGCAACTACAGTATGACTTCATAGGCATTACATGGAATAGCTCTTAAGATAAACTTTAGAATAAGTTGGTGAAACTTTAATGTGGAGGTGTTTTAATATTTTTGTAATCATTTTGGTAGCGAAGACTATTGATTATATTAACTACTATAGGCCTAACCCATGGAGAACGCAGTAATGCTCAACAGGTAGTGTGTTAGGCATAAAGGCATTTGTACACTAATCGTGCACATTCACGAATGCTTTTCTCCGCACCCTCGCAGTGTGAAGCACATAAAATAACAGCTATAAAAATAGACGGCTTGGGTTTAGCTCAATGATAAAAACGTAGCTTTCCTTTTGTGTCAATTGAGACACACAGTCACCACCAATAGGCGTTGGAGGAGGTGGCATATGCTAATGAGGGACAAATCTCCACTGATCTTGACCTTGAGAGACACAATAAATAGGGGGCACACTTCGCTGCAGTTGTTTATTTCGTTTCGGGCGTCCCGAGGTCAGTCTCTTTTTTTTCATTTGTTTTCTAGGTGGGAATTGCGCATTTACGCGTGGGTCGACTGCCATTTAAAGTGTCCTACCGAGTCCAAATTTCATTCAGAGTAGTATATTTAGACTATCATCGCCTCCACGTGATATTTTATTACGTGCATAGGCTACTGTTCCCGAATATTTCGCCCTTGGTGTTTGTGTGTTGGAGGTGATTTTACACGCCGTTGTAATACTCCATTTCACTGCACGCACGCACGCACGCACGCACACACACTTTAAATTGTTAAAACACATCAGGAAAGTGTTGACTTTACTAAAATACTTTTTTTCTCAAATGAGGAGTCTCAGAAGTCATCTGTCTCGTTGGTGCGTCGGTTTCCTAAGCGGCGAGGTGGTGTCACCATGTCGCGCTTTGACGTGACTGAGTTCGGCGAGGCTGGACCGTTTCTGCGTAAAACGGACTTGGAGTTGCTGGCTGCCCAGACTGTGGCTTTTGATGGTACTTATCAGAATCCCCAGCAGCGTGGCCACTGCTTTCCGCAACATTATACTGTTTTTGTTGTTTTATTTACATCATATTTTACTTTTGTATGGTATTGCATTGCTGGGCCGTTGAATCGTAAAAATCCAATGTACTGTTAGGTAAGAAGCGTGCGTGGATTCCTGATGAAAAGGAGGCTTATATTGAGATTGAGATCAAGGGACTCGACGGAGACAAAGTCATCGTTGAGACCAAAGATGGGAAGGTAAGACTTTGCACTCAGACACTTCTCTTCCTTGTTTAAAATATAAATTAAAATGTCAAATATGAGTAAATATAAATGTGTCTATGGTTATCTCCCCACTGGCCACTGTCTCAGACCCTCTCAGTGAAGGAGGATGATGTCCAGCAGATGAATCCACCAAAGTATGACATGATTGAAGACATGGCCATGCTGACCCACCTAAACGAGGCCTCGGTGCTGTCCAACCTCCGCAGGCGCTACTCGACCTGGATGATCTATGTGAGTACCCCCCCCCCCAATTCACTTTTCCTCCTATTTCTCACTCCTATTCCTCCTATTTGTCTAGATTCAACTAACCCAGGTGAGAATTGCCAGTTGAGAGCAGAAACTCCATGTAGCCTAATTCAGGTTGTAAAGGGAGGTAGAGTTGAATACATGTGACATTTTAACCAACCGAATAAAGTGCAAGTTAGGTTAAACTTTTTGTGTGTGTGTAAAGGTGGGTTGAGGACAGCCCGTCTGATCGTTCGCTCTGTCTTGCAGACCTACTCCGGCCTCTTCTGTGTGACAGTGAACCCGTACAAATGGCTGCCTGTCTACACCGCCGCTGTGGTCGCTGCTTACAGGGGCAAGCGCCGCTCCGAGGTCCCCCCCCACATCTACTCCATAGCAGATAACGCCTACAACGACATGCTGCGCAGTAAGTCTCTCACACACACTTCACTAAACATTAGGTGGTACATTACCTGCGAGTGATGCCTAATATCTCCGTATTGCAAGCGAAAACGAATGCCGTGTGTTTTTGTCTTTATCAGATCGGGAGAATCAGTCCATGCTCATCACGTAAGTAAGAATGACTAAGTTAATGTGTTCCTTTTTGTTTGTGTGTGTGTGCGTGCCCCATTAGGGACATTCAAACATGACATAAAGCCCCTTTCTTCTGCGTTCAAATAATGTGACGTAATTTGTGTCAGCAGCAAGATTGTGCACTTAAGATGCTGCCTAGTAATCTAACTGACATGTAACAGAAAGAAAGAGAAGCCCAGCTGTTTCCATTATTAAAGCTAATTACGAATTTTGTTCAGACAAGTGACAGAATGTTCATATAAAAACATTTTTGTGCATCCTTTTTGATGCGTTAGCTTATTCTACTACTAAATTACTCAAATTGCCCCTCTCTCTGCTCTGTAGATTTGACATTATGTGTAACCCCAGTTTATTTTGATTCACATCCTACAGTTACAGCCACTTTCTGAGCAGTTTAAAAAAAATTGTATCCAAAGGATTTGTGATTTTTTTTAATTTTTTTTTAATTTTTTTATATATATTTATTTTTTCCCACTTTCATAATTTTTTTCCCCGTTTCTAAAATACAGTGCAATTTCTTGATTCACACTTGTTGTTCCCACCCGTTTTGTGAATTATATCTGTTGTATCCACACTTTTGTTGTTGTATTTTTCACACTGCTATAGCGGAGAATCCGGTGCTGGCAAAACTGTCAACACGAAACGTGTTATTCAGTATTTTGCCATTGTGGCAGCTCTTGGGGAAACGTCAGCTAAAAAAGGAGTAAGGCCAAAATGGCAGTGCATATTTTTCTTCAACTCCCTTTCTTTTTTTGATTATTTTTTTTTTGTTGTGATTTTTAAGTCCCAGGAATCCTTCAGTGTATTCCCCTTAAACCTTCTCCATGCCTTTTCATCACTGACTGTGAATGCTGACGACATTCATGAAGTCTGAGTGTTCCCTGTACACCTGTCCTGTGTAGCCCTGTTCAGATACTTTTTGAAATCTCAGGATTTTCCATCGTGTTTCCAGTTTCTTCCCTTTCCTGTTTTTGTTTTTGTTTTTATTTTATTTTTTTCCTCTGTCAGTATGATTCCCGCTTTGCTCCTGCTTAACTAAGTGGCTTTTTTCATCTTTTCAAAAACATGGTGGCCATTGGCGTTGTTTTTTCTATCACAGATTTAACAATCTGCATTTCTAATGTTTTAATCATTTTACAATCATAATATCCGCTTTTTGCTTCTGAGTGTGTTGTACTGTTTCCTTAATTGGTCAAATGAAATTTGTCTCCTGTTCTATAGCAAGGCCCTGCCACTAAAACAGGGGTAAGTTGGGTCACTGCGACAGATATTAGAACTGATAATGTGTGCGCCGCACATTTACTGTCACATGACTGTGTCCGTAAATGTTCTTATATGGTGTCCCACCCAGGGCACCCTGGAGGACCAGATCATTGAGGCGAACCCTGCCATGGAGGCGTTTGGCAACGCTAAAACACTGAGGAACGACAACTCCTCCCGCTTTGTAAGTACCGTTTGACATGATGACTGTTTACTGTGTGTGGATACAGCTGCGTATCAATTTGTTTAGCCCCACATATCGATAGATAAACTTTTTTTTAAAATTAAGCACAAGGAACATATACAGAACAAGACAGGGAATAGATATACAAAATGAAGGCTATAATTCAACCATCAATACATTATTCATGTTTTAAACAGATTTAAAACAATAAATAAAATACAATAAAAATACCATACTAATAAATTGGAGTGGAAATCTTGAATTTAATAGCTTTGACTCAATTTGTCCCCTGAGTTGTCAATATAATGTGATGTACATATTAGACTACCCAGGTGGTACACAGCAAGTTGTATTTTCAGCTATATTTTTTAATTTTCATGTAGGGCTTAGTTGCTCTATCGTGATACGTATTGCATCGTGACACATGTATCGTGACATGTATCGTGAGGTCCTACTCTAATTCAGATTCTGGTCCTTCCTAATAGGGCAAGTTCATTAGGATCCACTTTGGACCTACCGGAAAACTAGCCTCAGCAGATATTGATATATGTGAGTTTTATCACGCAGTGTACAGTGGGCTAAGACATGAAGTAACCATCGTGCAGTCGTTTCATCTATCAAAACCACTTGTTTTTCCTGCTTCTGTGTTGTACCTCAGATCTTCTGGAAAAATCCAGAGTGATATTTCAGCAGCCAGGAGAAAGGAGCTACCACATCTACTACCAGATCATGTCCCAGAAGAAACCAGAACTTCTGGGTTAGTCATTTCAAATACTTTTATTAATAATGAATACTGTTTACTAGATTTTAAAGCAGTAGTGTGTAAGATCTAGTTCCATTAGTATAAAGTATAAAGCCTTCTGTTTTAAGCAGAGTATTTTGATATCTAGTATATGCATAATGCATAATACCTAGTGTTAAGTCTCCAATCAGCATGAAATCCCTGGGTTGAAAAGAACAACAAGTTAGCAAAAGACACACCGCTATTGTGTTTGAATAAGTAAACAAGTACAAATTCACCCTTTCACCAAATTCACCTTTGCACATACCTCATGCATGACTATCTTTTACGGGGAATCGTCTTTTCTCCGCTGTGCCATGTATTTCATGTATTTCTCCGCTAGCCAATGAATTCATACTACCCCTTTACCAGACTGCAACTAATGATGGCAGAATTCCTCTCTCCATCCACAGACATGCTGCTGGTGTCTACCAACCCCTATGACTACCACTTCTGCTCGCAGGGCGTGACCATTGTCGAAAACATGGATGACGGACAGGAGCTGATGGCCACTGACGTAAGCGCTTTTATCTTTCAGCAAATGTAGGGTTAAGCACGCGCCTAGCAACCAGTTAGGCATAGTTTTGTAGTTTTTCTAGCGACCCCACCTTAAGTCTTGACCTCCTTTTGTCTCTGTGTCCTCACAGCACGCCATGGACATCCTGGGCTTCCTGCCCGATGAGAAATATGGCTGCTATAAGATAGTTGGGGCCATCATGCACTTTGGCAACATGAAATTCAAGCAGAAGCAACGCGAGGAGCAGGCTGAGGCGGATGGCACTGAAAGTAAGACCTGACATCAACCAATGACATCTTGAACTATTAATAGTTAACTGTGTCAGCATCATATTCTTTGTTCCAGTATCATGTAATCCCCACCAGTGTGATATCCACACTTTGAGTCTCATGTTATGCTGTTTGTTTCACTGGGGCTTGGGAAGATGCTAAAAGTGATTACAGAATTTTCCTGTAAAAAGGTTTTCCTATGCAGGCCACAATGTCAGACTAGATGAACCCTAAATCTGCTGCAGGTTCTGACTCTTTTCTTTGTGTCTTGTCACCTACTGTAGGTGCAGACAAGGCCTCCTACCTAATGGGTGTCAGCTCAGCTGACCTTATTAAGGGGCTCCTACATCCCAGGGTGAAGGTGGGCAACGAGTATGTGGTGAAGGGCCAGAACGTTGAACAGGTGAATAGTTGCACCATTATGCTAGCTAACAGCTAGCTACCTTGGAAATATATAAAATGGCTCCTGAGAAATATTAGACATAAAAATTGCAGTTGCAGAACCCTGTGTTTAACCTGTGGAGAGAGCATTCTTACCGAGCATATTTACGACCAAAAACATTTAGTCAAGATTTGAACCTGAATAATGTAAATGTTTTCAATGTAAAGTGTTTTTGCAGTTTAGTTACTTAAAAAAAAAAGACAATGACAATAAACTGCCATTCGTTCAAACAGTTTCTTTGGCTATTTAGCCAGTAAAATAGCTTTTATATTTGAATAATATTGAATTTCCTGCTTGGTGATTATCAATAGCACATTAAGATCACATATTCAGTTCACAGATTCTCAATCGATCAATACACTCAGTGCAGGAGGCACTACAGAATGTGGTATCTAAGCAACAGAGGCACTGTCTGTGAATGACAGCCATGTTCCCTGGGCTTGCACTGTGTGTGTGTGTGTGTGTGTGTGTGTGTGTGTGTGTGTGTGTGGCTGCTGCAGGTGAACTATGCCGTAGGAGCTCTGGCTAAAGCCACGTACGACCGCATGTTCAAATGGCTGGTGGGACGGATCAACCGCACCTTGTACACCTCTCTGCCTCGCCAGTATTTCATAGGAGTCCTGGACATCGCCGGATTTGAGATTTTCGATGTAAGTATATTATTATACTATACCCAGGTGATTCACATTATGACAATAATCTTACAGTAGCTGCAAAACAATTTTCTGCTAAGGTACAGTGTGTCCGGGAGCTTGTCATAGCAACAGGTGCCCCAGTTTGTGCACGGGCTGCTTTTGTGATGCATCAGCAATGGTGCAGCGGGACAAACCGGTGTAGGGCATCGCTGTTCACCCCTAATGCCTCCCTCTGAGCACCTGCTCCTGTTTCGCTGCAGCTCAACAGCTTCGAACAGCTGTGCATCAACTTTACCAACGAGAAGCTGCAGCAGTTCTTCAACCACCACATGTTCATCCTGGAGCAGGAGGAGTACAAGCGGGAGGGCATCGACTGGACCTTCATCGACTTTGGCCTCGACCTTCAGGCCTGCATCGACCTCATCGAAAAGGTACAGAGCGGGTTTGATGCCCATCCGAGCAGGCGCGAGATGAGCAGGTTCCCTGTCACAGCGGTGCTATGCCCCTCTTCCCCCAGCCTCTGGGCATCATGTCCATCCTGGAAGAGGAGTGCATGTTCCCCAAGGCCACGGACGGCAGCTTCAAGGCCAAGATGTACGACAATCACATCGGCAAGTCGCCTAACTTCCTGAAGCCACGGCCAGACAAGAAGCGCAAGTACGAGGCCCACTTTGAGCTCGTGCACTACGCCGGAGTGGTGAGTGCACGTACACGCCGGCTTCTCTGCGGGAACGTGGCTATAAAACATCAGCATTGCGGACCAGTCAATGAAACGAACCTCACTTTGCCGTTCACAGGTACCGTACAACATAATTGGCTGGCTGGACAAGAACAAAGACCCCCTGAATGAGACTGTGGTGGTCTGTTTCCAAAAGTCCTCCAACAAGCTACTGGCCTCTCTGTATGAGAACTACATTGGCTCGGACTCAGGTAAAGTAAATGCAAGGCTAGCGGCAGGCTCCAGTTGAGGCCTCAACTAACTGTGGCTTAACTATTAGTTATACTTTTTGGGCTCCATAAATATAGACTGGGTATTATTCGAGTGATAGATAGAGAGGGCGTTATAGCTCTGTGAACTACTGTCCATGTCATGTAATCAGTTCTTTGTTTGGGTAGAATATTCAATGGCTTTGCATATTAATCAATGGCTTTGTGTATTACCACGCAGCCGCCGACTTCAAAAGTGGTGCCAAGGAGAAGAGGAAGAAGGCTGCGTCTTTCCAGACGGTCTCCCAGCTTCACAAGGTGAGACCCCTGCCCTGGGGTTGGTTGGGGGAGGGGTGTTGCGAGCGAGGAGCGCCGGGGGGGAGGCAGTTAAGACTTGCAGTGATGTTTAGGGCAATGTTCACATGAACATCACTTTAAGTCTGTGCTGGCTCCTCTCACCTCTACCACGAGCAAGACGCCACTGTCGCCACAACGAGGACTGTGGCTGTGCTACGGCAGCGCTTTGCAATGTGTATGTCAGGGAAGGGTTTGAGACGGGGGGGGGGGGGGGGGGGGTGACTGTGGGGTTGAAAGGATGAGGAATAATTATTGTCGGCTGTGCAAGGG
>JAOEHI010003314.1:0-10871 GCA_025447815.1 Percopsis transmontana
CCCCCCCCCCCACCCCCCCCACCCCCCCCCCACGCTCCCACCCCCCCCCCCCCGCCCCCCCCCACCCCGCCCCGCCACCCGCCCCCCCCCCCCCCCCCGCCCCCTCCTAATTTCTAACGATAATTATGTAAATCTGCTATAAATTACCTGAGACACAAAAAAGAGAGGAAGAGGCGGAGTCTAGCCGCTGAGGAGGGCAGTGATTCGCTAAACATTCTGCACAGGGTGTGAGGTCCAGTATCTCGTGTGCGTTTTGGGTTAACACAAGTTGGCGTTGCAGCTCGCCTGTCACTCACCTGTCTGGCCTATTGTGACATCACAACGTGTCACAGATACAAACGGATCACTTCAGGGCCTCCGAAGATTATAGCAAACAAACACGGTTTATAAGACCCACATTCTATGAACAAACTTGCTTAAGCCAAACAGGAGCCTTACATGCACTGGTGTGTATTGTGGATGGAAGTAAGGCACTGATATCTCTCTTTTATTGGAAATAAGAGTTTGGTTTTGAACCTCTCTGCCCTACTGAACATGTAAAGAGCTGCGGTTTGATTCTCGTTCTCGTAAAGTCACTTTTTTTGGAAAAATAAGGCATTGTTCTCTGAGCTGGCATCCACATAATAAAAACAATATTAACATTAATTTAAAAAAAAACAACAGTTGTTTCACATTTGTTCCTCTTCCTGTAGGTTTACCATCACAGTGCAAGTCCATGCGCAGCAGGAACAGAATGAGCAGGTAGCTTCACCTGGTCGCTCGTTGAAACTGCGCAGTCGATGCTCTAGGGGGCAGCAGACATTCACGTGCAGATTCAGTTAGTTATCCTGACGACGCCACCTGTGTGTGTGTGTGTGTGTGTGTTCAGAGAACCACTGCTGCAGAGCGACGACGTCATCAGACCACTGTTGCTATCGGTGTTGTGCTGAGTCAGCGTCGGCCCGGACGTCTTGTCAGCTGACGAGAAGCCGCGAGTGCTAGTCTTGGATCAGACCGGTTCTAACCGGTCCTCTGTGCGGCCCGGTGTGACCACGAGGGGGCGAGGAGACTCCTCATTGGCTGAGGGGGAGGTCAGGGGTCAGGGTTCAGGGGGTTAGTTGGCTGTGGCTGGGCGCGTGCAGGAGGTGAAACAAAGGAGGAGGAAAGGGGGGAAAAAAGCAGACACAGCAGGTTAGTGACAGCAGAACCGGAACCAGAGCCTACGCCTGCCAACACACCAGGAACCTCCTGGACAGAACTGGACCGAACCAGACCTCGGGGAGGGGAGGTGTTATGGATAGACGGGTAAACAGCCGGTGTGTTGACAGACGAGGGTCAGAGACTGGGGGTCTTCAGGTATTCTACGTAGTTAGTAGTGACAGGTTAGCTTTATGAAAGACAGCCCAGTCTGCTGTGGAAACACAGGAGCCAATCAAACGGAGAGGAGCCGAGAGACAGAATGAGCCACTGTGCCGCCTGAGAGGTTGTGGGGTGTCATATTAATGCCTTGTCATGACGCAGAGGTGAATATTAACTAGCCATTAGTGAAGCATAGGAAGAGGGAGAAATCAATGACAACAACTCATGGTTGAAACAGCCGTGTTTTTTTTTTCTCATACTCAATAGCTTTTATTGCCTTTTCAATGCACAGTTTCTGTATACAACATGGAAGGCTATTCTGACATCACTACGTTTCTACTATGTAGCACACTGTGGCAGGTTCTAAGCAGTGGGCGTGCTAGCGTGCTAAAGCTCTAGCGTGCTAAAGCTACCGTGAGCCCTCTGCTTAGAGAGACAAGGGACATAATCAGAGGAAATATATAAAATGCACTTGCATATAAAGGTCCTGTCTTTTTTATAAAGCCCTAAAATATATCCAAAATAGAGGAAAGTGGCACTATAAGACTTTGTATTTCCTACAAATAGCCCTCTATGATATCTATTTCTTTATAAAACACGTAACATCACACATGTAAAATCTGACATTTCATAGACATTCCTGCTTTAATTTTATATATATCTGTATATATCTGTATATATCTATATATAGATATATACAGATATATATAGATATTTCAATAAGCCACAAGTAAATACTATTTTCTTTGCAATAAAAAATAAATGGAAGCGTACAGTAAAATAGTCTCGCTAAGTCTGGCCCTGCGAGACTAACAGTAAAAAATAAAAAATAGATTATTTTTGTAAAATGAATTCATACTCTAATTTCTCCTCCATAATATGGACCTGAGACATTGTGGTCCAGTTAAGACTGCAGTATCATACATTTATTCATTTGATATCAACATCTGAGGTTTGTTGCAGTCGTCTGCCCTTCTGTCCGGGACAGAGGGGAGAAACAAGGCTTGTTTTTAGGCGCTCAGTGCAAAATAAAGATGTGTGTGCCTCAGTCGAAGCACAACGCCACAGGAAATAGAAAGGAGGGGCTTCTTTAGCAGACTGACAACAGAGCTCACCAGTTGGAAACGATGTCGGTGGTTTTCAAAGTGTGGTTCGTGGGGTAGCCAGATGGTTTTGAGGGGTGTTGTATAATTTTTCAAATATTTATTTACAACGTTTACATTTTCTTTTCTTTTTTTTTTGCTTTACTAATCTGACAGCATTGCTGAAAGTGCTTTTTGTTGGCCACGCACAGGTGCTGTTTGCTAATCGTAATAATGTCTAAATGTGTAACAACAGCTGTTACAGAAGCCCACCTCCTCTCTGCTCCCCTGCCCCTCCTAGAGGAGAACACAGGTATAACGGTCTGGCCTTAACTCCGCCCCCCTCAGTCATTAAACGGGTGATTCCAGGATGTTACAGGTGCGGCTGGATCCAGAGTGTTCAGTGATGTCAGCCGTTTTTAGACAAATTAAATCTGTTAATCAGAGTGACTGACAGGTGAATATTGCCCAGGTGGGCAGAGCCAAGGCCTTTGTGCAATTTCTTCAAATTTTTATTTAATTAATTTTGTCAGTATTACCTATACGTTACTTTGATTTTCATTCATTATGTATTAAGGTTTGACCTTTTAGTAATACAGACCCTCACGAGAAAACACATCTCTTTAGAGTCTTCACGTAAAGTTGCTAGTGGGATTGACTTGTTTAGAGAAGGTCTGGACCAATGGCTTAGAGAGGAAATGACATCACTGCCGAGCAAAGCTGGCCTTGGTATGAAGCCTAGGTGGAAAAAGCGAACCGATAAGTCGGTCCCGATCGGGACCAACCCACAGTGATGTCACGATCCTCATCCAATCACGCCACGCTCCAGAGAACATCTCAGACCACGTCTCATGTGTTCTGCTTCTCCAAGGACCTGACAGGGGACAGGGGATGCTTGTCTCCGAGACGTTTGTCCAAGCTCGTGTCAACGGGTTTGGATTTACAGTCTTGTTTACAAGACCGAAGCTTCCCAAAACACAGAACCAACACGTTCAGTGTTGGTACCGAAAACGGAAAACCAAAGGAATCCAGTTTGTCCTTCAGGGTAATAAAATATCTCACGTTTATCCTTACAGTTTTTCTGACATGATGTCATACGGGCTGAGAGAGAGATTTTACATTTTAAAGTGGGGCTACATAGATGTCCATTATTTGTCATCAACGTCATGGTTTGTCCATGAAGTCCTCAAAATAACGGAGCTGAAGATCGCAGGAGCGCGGCTGAGTTTCAATCAAACAGCTAAGCATAGTTAAATCATCCGTTGTGAGAAACAAACCACAGAGCATTGGCATCCCCTCTAACACTGAGCATGGTGCGTTTGGTGCGTTTAGTGGGGTGTGTGTGTGAGATCGGTGGAATACATGTCATCACAGTGAGCTGGGCTGGCTTTCACAAAAAACACCTTAATTTCTGTCTTCAGCTCATACGCAAACCAGCGGCTCTAGTGGGCTCTAACCTGCGTCCGGGTTGTTTCGGACCGCGAGTGGATAGAACATCACATTTGTCCAAATGTTTTGAACATAGTAACTAGCAAGAGAGACTACTAGCTGCAGCTTACATACAGACAGGATAGGACATACTCATTTTCTGTTGCGCCACCTAGAGGAACGTCTTAATAGGTCAGCACTTTAAAAAGCTGACTAACCTCGGTCTGCGGTAAGCACCCTGTGGTAAGGATGTAGTCGCAACTCTGCCCTGCGGACTTTAGAAGACACAGCACCTGTTCAGATAATACACACACCGTGATGTCATCAACCTGCTTAACACACACCGTGATGTCATCAACCTGCTTAACACACACCAAGACGTCATCACCAACATCACTGACAAATGTAGTTAACACACATAGTATGATGTCATGGCTGACACCAGCAACACACACTGTGATGTCATGTTTAACATAGTTGACACACTGTGTTGTCACGGTGAACATCGTTAACACACTGGTATCTCATGTGACATCATTAACACTGTGATGTCACGTTTAACTTCGTTAACACACTGTGATGTCATCATCGATGATGTCACCCTCAACACTGCCAAACAAATCACTACAGAGACATATCGTAACACATCTAAACAACAAATTACACGTAAATCATTAGAAAATACATGTTAAGGCACAAAATTATATTTATATAATTATGGTAATGATGATAAATCTCTTAGTAACACTATGTAGAACGCAGCGACCTTCATCGCAGGTCCTTCAAGCCTCTAGTCCTCATAACATATCACCTTACACCGGGTTTACACCAAGCGTAGTGTGGTGTGGTCTGCTCCCATGTTTAAGGCTGTATGGATATGGGCGCGCCACACCAGATCAATTACAATCAGTTACACTGAAGATCAGTTCATTTGGCAGACGCTTTTATCCAAAGCGACTTACAGTACAATTACAGTGTTAAGGAGCAGGTAGGGATTAGGCATCTTGCTCAAGGATACTTAGGCGTGGGCCTGGCATGTTGGGGATTGAACCCACGACTTTTCGTCTGGGAGTCAACCCCCCCTCACCCCCTAGACTGTCGTGCCCCAATCAATGTAATCAATTATGTGACGTGGCTGTTTCACCTCGTTTGAATAGGTAATCCTTCATATGGATGATAAATGTCTGATCTCCTATAAAATATCCCTTTCCAAATTAAAATGGTCACTGAACTAGCACCTCTAATTCAAAATAGATGTATATTCTTTTCAGTGTAGTTTGAAACCAGTTTAGGCAGCTCCTCAGAAACGTAGTTTAGCGTGTTGAGACTCTGCTAGCGGTCCAATCCCGTTACACGTCCGGTGTGAACAACAAACTGAAAAGTAATACCTGTTTGGCGTAAACCCGGCGCTAGGCTTTTAGAGCAAAGGTCTTCAACTGAGGGTCTGCTGACCCCTAGGGGATCTGTTGAGGTACTACAGGTGTTCCGCTGAATTTTTCATGCCAGTCTTTCAGTGGGAGTATAATTGTAAAAATGAGCCACATTTAATATTTATATGATCTATAGTTTCCCTCATGTGTGACCATAGAATAGGGTTATGTAAACCTTCCATAGCTAGATTGGCACTGTGATCAGCTAGAGAAAAAAACACTGTATGTGTGTCAACATAAAATGATAATGATTTGAGGTTCAAATTTACCAGGGGCCTATGGGCCACATAGATAGGCAGGGGCCCCTGGAGCGGATAAGGTTGAAGACCCCTGCTTTAAAAAAAGCTTCACTCAGAGAAAGAGGGAAACACTATTAGTCACATACTGCCAGGGCTGTTAAATACTATATATACATTATATAGTATATACTGGTTGAGCTTTACACAGTACAACGAACACATCCCATCGTAGAGCAGGCAGATAGGTACCAACACGTGTGTGTGTGTGTGTGTGTGCGTGTGTGCGTGCGTGTGTGTGTGAGAGAGTGCACACGTACCCCAGTGTAAACCTCAGTAGTAGTACAAATGCTTGTGTACTGTATGTGCGTGTGTGCGTGTGTGTGTGTGTGTGTGCGTGTGTGTGTGTGTGTGTGTGTGTGTGTGTGTGTGTGTGTGTGTGTGCCTGCATGGAGCAGGACCTGACCTGGGTGCAGCCATCTAAGTCTATTGGCTCTTGTAGGCGTTGCACTTCAAGGGAACGGCCCAGCAGTGCCCCCTGAGCGAGAATGAGGCGCTGCGCGCTAACTAAGCAGCTGTTCCCAGTAGCGTATTTATGTGTGAGAAAGGGTTTTATGGCGGTGTTTATTTGCTTATGTGTCTGTTGGCTGAACCATGCAGCGAGGCCTGAGGCTTCTGTGGACAGCCAGGGTTTGCTGGGGCTGGGAGCGAGGCTGCGTTTAGCTCTCGCACGCCACACTATTCTCAGCCTCCTCGCCTTAGTGCACACGTCTCACTTCCACTTCCCTCTGGAATGCGATTTGAGGGGCTGGAAGACCTGTTAGATGACAGTAATTATAGTAATTAGTAATAATTCAACTGCTCAGTGGATGAATGTGTGTTCTGTCGACCTGTGGGATTTATTGAATATTTTGTGTAGTTATGAATATTTATTCATATTGTGAACTAAGAACGATGTCAAAACCACCTACAGCAGCCTTAATGACATGATGAATATAACTTCTGCTCTCCCTCTCTCTCCCTTTCTCTCTCTCTCCCTCTCTCTCTCTCTCTCTCCCTCCCTCTCTCTCTCTCTCTCTCTCTCTGTCTCCCTCTCTCTCTCCCTCCCTCCCTCTCTCTAATAGTTATTCAACATGTCCTCTCCTATCTAGTAGTAGTTGTGTGGTTAAGACGTTTTTGACTTGGTTTCTTGGATTTATACACGCTGTCTGCTCTGTCTGCTATGTGTAAATTACACACACACACACACACACACACGCACGCACACACACACGCACACACACACGCGCGGACGCCTCCACTCTTCTTCTTCTTCCCTCCCCAGGAATGTTGTGTCGCCTGCTGTGCGTGAGCTCCCTGCTCGCCCTCTGCTGCCCCCTGCTGGGCGCCCAGGAGCTGCGTCTGCGCCTGGCGGGCAGCGGGCGGCGGGGGCCGAACGAGGGCCGCGTGGAGGTGCTCTACGAGGGCGTCTGGGGCACGGTGTGCGACGACGAGGTGGACTTGAACCTGGCCGCCGTGGTGTGCCGGCAGCTGGGCTTCCAGCGCAGCTACACCTGGGCTCACAGCGCCCGGTTCGGCGAGGGGCAAGGTGCGCAGTGACCGCGGCAACAGACGCCGCTCTCCAGTTAGCCAGCTAGCTAGCTTGCTAGCGACAGTAAAAATTAGTTCTTAAGTGCAGTTGTGTCTTGCGGCCAGAGGGGGAGCCAGTGTGTCCGATCATGAACCCCCAGCTGTTCCTCATGATGTTTACAGTGGTTGCCATGACGCCAGCTAACTGCCGGTCCCCCTCCAGGTCTGATCTGGCTGGACAACGTGCGCTGCCGCGGCTCCGAGCGCTCGCTGGCGGACTGCCGGTCCAACGGCTGGGGGGTGAACGACTGCACGCACGCCGAGGACCTGGGCGTCATCTGCAGCCCGGAGCGTCTCCCCGGGGCCCCGCCCCCCGAGGAGGCCCCGCCCCCCGAGGAGGCCCCGCCCCCCGAGGAGGGCCCCGCCCACATCTCCTCCAACAGAGGCCACGAAATCGCCCTGCACCGCCCCCCGCCCCCCCCCGCGGCCCGGGGGGGCGGGGGGGGGCGGGGGCCGGCGCCGACCCGCCAGGGCCACGAGATCCAGATCCTGCGGCGGCGCCACGGGGGGTCCGGACCGGCCCGGCAGGGGAGGCCCGAGGGGCACCAGCTGCTGTCCCGCGTGGCCAACGGCGCCCCCTACAGGCCCAGGCAGGAGGTGGCGAGGGGCGGCAGCCCGCAGGCGGTGAGGCGGGAGGCAGAGGGCCCCCCAGAGAGGTACCTGCCCCCTAGTGGTAACCACGTGGAGACGGACTACGCACCTGAAGCTGACCACAGCCAGGTGAGGGAGCCATGGCAACCCCCCAAACCCCCCTAGCAACTGTACATGCACTGTACATGCACTGTACATGCACTATACATGCACTGTACATGCACTATACATGCACTGTACATGCACTGTACATGCACTATACATGCACTATACATGCACTGTACATGCACTGTACATGCACTATACATGCACTGTGCATGCACTGTACATGCACTGTACATGCACTGTACATGCACTGTACATGCACTATACATGCACTGTACATGCACTGTACATGCACTGTACATGCACTATACATGCACTGTACATGCACTATACATGCACTATGCATGCACTATACATGCACTGTACATGCACTGTACATGCACTGTACCTGCACTGTACATGCACTGTACCTGCACTGTACATGCACTATACATGCACTGTACATGCACCGTACATGCACCGTACATGCACCGTACATGCACCGTACATGCACTGTACATGCACTGTACATGCACTGTAGAGGCACCATGTTGTTGTTCAGCACATTGAAGCCCATTGATTGTTTTTCAGTGTGCTTCAATGTGCTGAGCTGACTTGACATGACAACGTATGAAACTAAAGTGAGAATAAACTCTCTCTCTCTCCGGCCCCAGCTGCTCCGTGTTGACTCCTCTCTCCAGATCACACGGGCAGAGCCGCATGATTACAGAGCAGCCTAAAACCAGGCCTCGTCCGGATTCAATTCATATTTACCAGCAGGGCTGAGGTTTACAGACCCGGTGCTTAAATAGCCCCGACGCTTCAAACATTGCCCTAGTTCAGGCGCTGGAGTGGAGGACACGGCAACTTTAGCACTTAGCGCTAGCCTTCCTCGCATGTAATCTAGCCTGGTTTACACTTGTGTTGGCGTTCTGTGATCACCATCACACTGGTGCCGACACAATAAACACACGCCTTGTCCCGGTGCATCCTTCCTGCCATAGAGAAGGTGATTAGAGGCTGTGGTGATTAGACAGAGGAATGACTTCAGTACAGGAAAACAGACCCAACAAATCAAGTGGGAACAATAATCCTCTGTAACAATCCTTCATCTATCCTCCTTTCCTTCAATAATAATAAAGCTCTTTGCACTCAAGCACTTTGCCGGAATATAGGCCGCTAGAAACTCATGACTTTTAGTGATGAGGATTTTCGAGTAATGTATACTGAAAAAGGCATAAGCTAAGTAACCACGGTGACATGATGCTGTCCTTATTCTAGGAGAATGTTATCTGCTTGCAGTAGCTGGTGGTTAACCGGTTCATCTGATGACTAATGTACTGATTGTAAGTCGCTCTGGATAAAAGCGTCTGCTAGATGCTGTCCATGTAGTGGGGGGCGTGTCTAACGAGGTGGGGGGGCGTTAACTCCTCCTATTGGTTAATTATCCATGCACACAGAACACACTGGCCGTTGGCGTGTATTATACGTAATAACAATAATGATAACAATCCAGGTACCAGCTACATTAGGACAAACAGCGAGTGCACCGATGGGGGCACTGTCTCTGGTAACCCTGGTAACCCTGGTAACCGTGGTAACCCTGTGTTTACCTTTGAGTGAGCGTTGCACCGAGACACAACGTGAATCAGCGGGCGGGCTGATTTTATGAACAGCCCAACAAAGTATTTTAGGTGAAAATGTTCAATATTAGCTTTAAAACAGCAATCCGTCATTACTCAGAGATTGTTCTTTGGGTTAAAAACCTCTATTTGACCCGCTAGAGAAAGGACAGGAAGTGAACGCCATCGACCAATAAGAGCAGGATCTGCGGGTAGCGGCAGCCATTTTTATCGTTTTTGAATTTAACGCTCGCTACTGGAGAATCAGACAAAACGTGATGATAGCAGCAGGATCGGTTAGCGTGTTAGCGTGTTAGCGCCACACCAACAAGACGTTTTGAATCACTAAAAATAAAAGTTTAGCCAAAAACTTTGCGTATGGCAGCTTCACAGTCACCTCAGCTCCAGTAGATGTCTTTGTGATTGGCTAACGGAGGAACCCTTTGTGCCGCGCAGGGCTCTGCGCAGGTGCATCTGGAGGAGGCCCGGCTGCGACCCGCCCTGCCCAGCCAGCAGGGGGCGCTGGTGACGGAGGGCGTGCTGGAGGTGAGGCACGCCGGCCGCTGGCGTCACGTGTGCGACCGGGGATGGGACCTGGCAGGCAGCCGTGTGGTCTGTGGCATGCTGGGATACCCTGCGGCAGAGACACCCGAGCTCAGCAGCTACCGGTGAGAGAGTGTGTGTGTGTGTGTGTGTGTGGGGGGGGCCCGTAGCTCCGAGGGCCTCAGAATAGTCTCAGAGAGTATTATTAATGAGAGCCAGGAGGCTGGTTCATCATCATCATCATCATCATCATGTTAAAGACTCCCCTGCGTGACCTCTGGTGTCGTGTGATCCTGAAACAGCTGACCGGTTGGTGTCATCTGGTCATCTGTCTGCAGCTCTACCAGAGGCTAGCTAGCTAGCTTGTACTTTCTGCAGCTCTACCAGAGGCTAGCTAGCTAGCCTGTACTGCCCGCAGCTCTACCAGAGGCTAGCTAGCTAGCCTGTACTGTCCGCAGCTCTACCAGAGGCTAGCTAGCTAGCCTGTACTGTCCGCAGCTCTACCAGAGGCTAGCTAGCTAGCCTATACTGTCCGCAGCTCTACCAGAGGCTAGCTAGCTAGCTTGTATATAACGTTTAACTTATAATAACGTATAATACTATAACACTTCTTGAAATAATGGTTGTTGCTGTCAAAACAGACTAATTAGACAATATATTAAGGCAGCCCAACTTTATATACATGCCATGATGTGTCAATGGCATGTGTGACAGGAGATGTAGCCTGTTTTTTCCTCCTGAGATCTGGAAACATTAAACAGAACCCTGCTAATGTCCACAATTATAATTACAGACGCTTTTATGCAAAGAAACCTACAGTGAGTACAGTTACAGTATTAAGACTCACAGTGAGTACAGTTACAGTGTTAAGACCCACAGTGAGTACAG
>JAOEHI010003315.1:0-10871 GCA_025447815.1 Percopsis transmontana
TAAACCATTGTGTCTGTCTTTATTATCAGTTTTCATGTATACGTTTATGTTTTGGTGAGAAAGAGACTGTTTGAAGAGGAATTCCGACAAACATTCTAAATCACGGTTTCTGTATTTGTTTACACTGATCACAAAATGTATCATAACTTTTGAACAGTTAAGGATATTCCCATTCAGTTTCTTTTGTTAGATAATACACAAAATGCTGAGTATTTCATACACTCTAATTTTTTCTTTATCTTGTTTATCTTGTAAATATATAAAAAATCCACTTGTTTGTGAATGAAATGAAATGTTGACGATTTTTTGGGCTATACATTTGGAGAGGATTTAAAAATATATTTCATAACTGAATCAAGATTACCATATGTATTTTACACCATTTTATAGAACTTGTCCTTCTGATTAAAATGGTATGTATATCTTCTTAAATGTATGTAATATACTCAAGATATAGGGTTTTTTGTGTGAGACGGTCATCCAGCACCAGAAAATGGAATTTTCCATTTGGGTTAAACAGATGTGGGTTAAATAGTGCACACACAAAATTAACACATCCTACTGCTGATATACTGACAATTTCTAATTGTAAATGGTACTCACACACACACACACACATACACGCAGTATCATTTCATTTTTAAGTTCATGGTTTACTTTCAATTATAAAATGTTTTAAACAAATGCCAATTGTTTACCCTCCTCTTTGTTCTTCCAAAAGATATGGTAAAGTTGTTCAATAACGTTTCACATGGTTCATGCTTAGCTCACATAACGTTAATTAATATCACGACACAATCATGCCTAAACCGCGTGGTCATCTAGCTAGTAAAGCTAGTAATTAACTTACGTTTTAACAACAAAAAAAATGTACTCACCTTTCTTATAGATTTCAATAATATCATCTAACGTTCCGTTTAAAATAAACAAACAGCTCACAAATTGTCATTTTTGCAAGGTATGCGCTCTGTACTGTACCAAAAGTATTTGGTACAGTGCTTTTTAACTTGAGAAGACCACTAGGCAATTCAGTTATAAGATAAGGTGTGGCCTTAATACAGTTAACGTTATATCAACCAGAGAAAATATATTGTCATGGATAAGGGCAAAGATCAAGTTTGAGCTTGGCTTGTTTGTAATTTTGTCCCGTGCTGGTTGTGATACAGAACAGCTTTTGAGAAAAATTAACTGCACATGTCAAAATTCGTGTTCTAAATTCCGCTATAGGCAGTCTTCCCGCTTTTAGACCAAGTGGCACTCTTTTTTTTTTCTTCTTTTTTTTTCAAATACATTAACTTTGCTAGACAGTCCGAAGAACTAGCAGTGATTTGTAGCTGTAAGTTACACGTTTGTGATTATTGGTGTTTGGTCATTACAGCAAGTGGTGAAGTAACTTAAATTAGCTTTCTACGTTAGTTACACACGTTCATTTTAAGGTTGACCTTTTCTCCCATGCTGGGTGTGATACAGAGCAGCCATTTTCTGTCTAGGCAACTGAAAAATGAACTGCGCATGTCAAAATTCTGTGTTCGAAATTCCGCTACGGGCAGTTTTCCCACTTTTAGACCAAGTGGCACTCTTTAATATTACTCTTTTCCTAATCATTTCTGTAAAAATCATTCTTGATTTCAGTAATGTTAGGGCATGATGAGTATATCTGATTTTGTTTCAGGTGACATAATGAAGCCCACGGCATGGATGGTGTCTGGAGGGTCAAGTGGTGAAGTGGTCATGGGACCTCACCATGACTTCATCAGTGGTTTGGCTGCCATTTTTGCCAGCTACTACAAATTTACAGTATGCTGAAGGTGCTTCATGCACTCTGGAATTTATCCAAAGGTAAATGTCTACATTAATTTTGTACTAGAGGGCTTGTTTAGAGTAGTCATGTTTGGGTGTTGTGTTTGTGAGTGGTCCAGCACCACAGCAGGCATTATACACTGTTGTGTCTGTGCTTCTAAAATTTTGTGTGAAGTTCTCAGTACTTTTGTAGGTTCTAACAGAATTTTTTTTGTTTGACATTTAGTTCCATTTTGTACATCCTCTGTCCTCTAAAGGGCTTTGGTATTGGTTTAAGGCCCCACCTCGGCACCTATGACAGAATGATTGCACTAACTGCCCAATCGGGGGGAAGCACCCTCACCCTATATAGCCCCCATTGCATGCATTATGCGTCACACTCTGTCACAGCACATGCTACTGCCACTCTGGCTGCCCAAGCCTTGCAAAGGCTCTGCCTGGGTAAATCACACACAATTGCCGCGTCTCAAATGGCGCACTTCCTTGAGTACACTGCGACGTAGTACACTTAGCGCACTATGTACTTACTTGTATAGTGTGTGAAATTCGACGAATTTCGCACACTATACAAGTTGTGTACTAACCGGAAATGACGAACGTAACATTTGAGCGCAATTATTACCCGCATTAATATCCGCATATCTGCATCTCAAGGAATTACTTGCATTCATACAAATGTAATTTCGATCACTTCCAATAATGAATACCCTTCAGCATCGGCGCCGACAGCGTAATCTTCATATCCTCCTCCTACTGGCTGTAATGGCTTACCCTCAGTGTTGTAATCTGTCAAAATGACGGACGGCCATTCGATTTTTCCATTATTGTTAAAAAAAATCTGTCAATTACGAAAATATTTGGTCAATGCGACCACTGTAATGTATATCGAAATATCGGAAATGTGTTAAAAAATAATATCACCGTTATCGAAATTTTTATTGATATAGAATTATTGTCCAGCCCTACCACAAATTAACACTATATATTTTACATAACCTATTTCAGACAATCCCTCAACTGGGCTAAATGCATATTACCATTCCTTCTCTCACTACAATCTCAGAATGCCATCCTGTTATTCCTTTATCTTTCTTCGTTGTTTGTATATTTACTTGGAAGAACATTCCGCTCTTTCCGCGGGCCCTTGACTTTCAGAGACTAGCGAGTGTGCGAAATAGCGCTAAACCGCTAACGTTGATGGGAGGTGTCGTTTTTTAATGCTTAATTCGCAACATCTTTCTACAATTCGCACCAGTAATGCTTTTCGATGTTGCGGTGTATTTTTGTAGAAAAATATGGACATGGTTAGAAGTCTTATGTCATAAGTCAGACAAATCCTGTCACTGATGGCTAGCATGCATGTTTTCACCATCTCAGCTTGCAGCAACCAAATGAGGCTACGTTAATGTTAGCCAGCTTGCTTAGTTAGCAATAACGTGCTACTCCCGCCCACTGCACATTGCAACTTTCAACTCTGACATAACTAGTACAGCCTAATAACTTCGCTTTTTAAAAAGTCCAACGATATATTCCCGCTTATACAGACAGTAGGTTCATTATCACTAATGACTAATGGTAAAACCTGAGAGTATTGAGTCATGCTAAATGCTTTGCTATAACCTAGCTATTACCTAGCTATTACCTAACGTTATCGGATAGTACCGGATAGCCCTAGCTGAAAGTAGAATTCAGTACAAAACAGACGGTTACAACTTAAATAAGCACAAGTTATGAAGCAAATATAAATTATCATAAAATATCATGCATGTGACTTAAGTCTTGATTACCCAGTCAGACAGTAAAATGAAGCACTTACCTTCCACCGTCTTGCAATAGTATTCAACGTGTGAAAGAAAGCCCAGGACCTGGAACCAAGCCCTAATGTTTTGGGCAGTGACAACAGTAGGGTAGACGTGTTTGAGCAGGGAAGACTGCTTCTTCCCCACCACAAGATCCCCTCGGACCAGACCCATCCTGATAGCCATGGTGGAGAAAGCAGTCTTAAGGGGATTAAAGACAGCAATATCCAGGGGCTGTAGGATGTGTGTGGTGTGGGCAGGTAGGCAGATCATTTCTATATTACAAAAAATTCTATTCTATTCAAATGCAAGCCATCTGTGACTCTCAGGGACGTTTCATCAACATCTTTGTTGGTTTTCCATGATACCCGTGTTCTAAAAAACAGCCTACTTTATTTCAATTCTGTCATGTACCAAGGACGTGTCACAGTAAAGGACGTGTCGGTCCTCTGCTCCACAGATTGCGCCTGTAGGTGCTGCTTGTGGGTGGTCCCCTGCTGCTCCGTCCTCATTCACAACATCTGGCTCCACCAGGTCTCCATTGCTCAGGCAGATGTGCAGGACTGTGCAGCAGGCGATGACCTCCAGCACATAAAGCGCATCCACTTCGAGTGCCTTCAAGAAGATGGACCTCCACCTGGTCTTCAGGATTCCAAAAGCTCTCTCCACAACACATCTGGCTTTGGACAGGTGATTGTTGAAGCGAGCCTGGAGATGGTTGTGGAGAGGCTGTCTGTATGGGGTCATGAGGGTGATTGGCTGTTTAAGGCAGGGGTAGCCACCATCCCCAATGATGCAGAAGCCTGGTGGAGGGTATTTCCCCAAATAAATGGGGCTGTTCTTCAATACCCTCGCGTCATGCACCGACCCAGGGAAGCCAATAAACATGTATATAGATTTAGCTGTGTGGTCACAGACCGCCTGGAACTGAACTGAATAGAACAGCTTCCTATTCAAGTAACAGGCTGCGTCTACAGATGGAGGCTTGACATGGACGTGGCAGCCATCAGTGCTGCCAACAACCCGGTTGAACACTGCTGACCCAGCCAAATGCGCAAATCCTGCACCCAGTTGAGGCAGATCCTCCTCAGAGGGAAAGCGGATGATCTGGGTGAGGAGAGCAAGCACCTTCCTGCTTGTCTTATGCACTGCCCGATGGACGGTGGCTCAGGGCATTCCAAACCCTCTTGCCACGACGCGATAAGCGGTACCGCTGGCCAGCCAAAATAAAAAACAGCAGGGTCTCAATAACCCCAGCCATGGTAAGACGTTGTAAATAAGTACTGCCATCAGTGCATTAAAGGATCCCCTGGAGAGACGAAAGTCCACTCGCAGGTCACTTTCACCATCAAAGTACAGTGCCAGTACTGTCACTGTAGCATTTAGCTGGCAGTACCGCCTGGGGTTTGGAAGTGATTAGGCGCATCAAAGAGAATATATTACCCGTACCCGTAGGGGTACTTTGGAGTACTGCAGGGTTGCATGAGGTTTTGCAAAATGCTATAATGAATTTAGTGAAATGTAGCATTTTAATGTTTTTCAGTTACATGGTTGTTGTTGAGTAAATCTATCCCTGCCAGCAATGTATTGTACCTATCTATCCAATAAATGATCTATTGTTGAAAAAAGTTTAAGAAATATGGATCTAAGGTGTCTATTGTAAACCAAACCATTGTATTGTATTGTAAATACATTTGTACATGAAGCACAATTGACCAATGTTTGCAGAAAATGTTTTTATTCTGTCAAATAAATGTTGTCTCCAGTAACGTCTGTTAAAAGTCAGGTACTTAGGCATATAAATATTGAAATAATAGCTGTCTGCCTTCTTTCGAATTACTTTTGTGACCTCTGGGTCAACTACTATATGTTGGACTAGCATGTCTTCTTGGGCACAAATGACAAAGTCACATGCCATTCCTGTCAGCATAAGTTGCCCCTGCACCTGCCAGTAGTACATGTGGCTTTCTTTTAACAGCAGTGTTCCTTCTTGCATGTTCAGATACTTGCAGTCAACGTAGCTGGTAATGTTGGGGCACTTGATCCCAACTAGGCCAAAAGATGGCTGTGCAAGAGGGTCAAATACTAGGCCATCTGGTGAGGTGCCACGCCTTGGGGCGTCAGGGTGAACAATTAGGCCACAGGGCATGTAGTCAACATTCCTTAATTTGCAGTATTCTTGTGCTGCCGCAAACTCCATATCTGCACCTGTTTGAGTAAAAGATGTTTCTAAATTAGAGTTGAATGGTCGCATTACAGTGATCCTAATGCAAAGTCATGCATGTAACCTCTTCACTGTCCCTCTCTGTCCCTAACAAAACAATCACATTTTAACTCATTTTAGGTATTCTTACTCTTGGAACTATTATGCACTCTATTTATATCTTACATATAAGACATTAAATTGATAAAAAACACATACTAAGAATTAAAAACACTCTTCATTGCTAAACTTACCACCTATCTCACTACTGGTTTCATCCTCCTCATTTCAAGTTCAAGGAGTCAAGTTCAGATAACTCTCCATTTACGAGACGTTCGAGAAAGTCTTCGACTTTATACTCTACAAGAACATTATGTACAAAAAATATATATTTAAAATTCTGTAATCATGAATAAATAAACTGTGACACCATACTTTACCTATGAAAAGCTTACATGTATTTTGTTTCTTTATATACTGACACTAAACGTGTGTTAGCTAAACCTGCCCACCTCCTGATGTACATTGCAAAAAAAATCCTATACATGAATTATATGATGTATGTTCGAAATAACTTCAAATATTATCACTTGTAACAGTTAAAATTATACTGACAGCAAATTTGTTTGGCCAGCATGAACATAAATTTACATTTTTGATTGAAAATGGGCACTTACTCTTCCCTCTCTGCAGTCGCTCCGCCATGCTTGTCTTGTCCGATGTCACTCTCTCAGAACATGCTCAAAGTCAAAACAGGATTTTGATTGGATAATCAGGGTCCAATCAGTAACCAGCATTGCTGACATTATTCAATTACAGAGTATTTAGTCATTGCAAAGTAGAGCAACAGTTAACTTATAAATGGACAGTTGTCCAGAGGTGTGTGCACCTCTTTTGATTTCGGCTGTCTGCCTCGTTCCTTTGAGGATGCGTTTAGCCAGAGACTGTGCTGAGCCATCTCCCCTGACAAAGCACACCTCTCTGAAGTGAAGCCACTCTGAATTTCCAGCCTGCTCTCTCGTTGCCACTTCAATCTTTCTTGCTATTTCAAATGTGACATTCAAACTTTTCAGGTGGAAGTGTTGTTCCTCAGTTAGCTCATGCGCCCAGTCTGTTGGGGCAAGCCGGTAGTCATCTTTGGGAAGCTGTGGAAAAGGTGGAGCATCTATATGAATATTTATTACCTTAGTAGGTAATATGGGCTGCTGGTAAGAAAGCACACTTGCCTTTTGGGCTAAGCAAAGTCTCCACCAGTGTTTTCTCATCACTGATGACCATTGTTGCTATGAGGGGCCTCTGTTCGAAATCTTTGTTAGGTTCCTGAATACATAGCAGCCTAATATCACATGGGTTCCCATTCACACCCTTGTAGAGTTTACTTCTGTGAGACAAAGTGATACAGTTAATATCCTACTGTGACAAGGTTACAATTATAAAATTATAATGTTGTATGCATGGTCTGCTGACTTTAGTAACTGCAATGTGTGGAAAAAGTTAATTTACAAAGCTAAAGTCCGTAAAGACAGTCTACTGTCATTGAGTCGTTTGCACTGAATACAGTCCTCATTTGAGATGAGGATGACCTGAAGGTAGGAACCATTTTTCACTCTCAGTGCTGGTTTTCAGAAAAGGATCTACCCTCGTGGCATCCAAATACAGCGATATTGTTTCTAATCATAACATGCTGTGCCCCAGCTAATGTTTACATGTATGATCTCAGTAACTGCAGTGCAGCACCTCACCTGATTCCTCCTACCATGCGTCTGTTAAGCCTGGGTCTTGTAATAACCATGCTGTTAACGGGCCCGGGATTCACTCCCTTATGAGATAAACTGAGAAAAAGAAAATAAACTGAGTCTCCACTATATTACGCTGCACCTCTAATGCTTCTGACCTTAGATCACTATACTTTCTTTTATCAATTTACTATTTTTATTGCTGCATACATAGCCTTACTTTTACATACATATAAAGTACATTTCCCTCAACCCTTACTGCAGTTCTGGGCTTGTGCCATTGTTGTTCAGTTTCTGTGCAGACATGAACAGGGAGGACAACCTGAATATTGAGCTCTGAGTAATGAGCTGTCTGAAAGAGCAGTGCAGCAGTGTGATTACACATTGCTATGCCACCTTTGCACGAACACTGACTGGAGGTCATGACGACAGTGCTTCGTGATTCAGAACCTATCTGTAGAATACACAAAGAGACAATTAGATAAACATTGACACTGATGTATTTTTTTAAGTTAATTTTGCTACTTAAACAGTCGTCAGAACAGATACCACTGAATTAATAATTGGTCTAGTAAGGTTGCTGGGGTAAGTTTGTTGACAAGGGGTTTCCTACTAGTCTAAAACAATACAAGGTGAGGTATACCAAATATGTTGCAATAGTCAATCACTGTCAATCAACTTTTTCCCCAATAACCTTACTTCTCCACTAACAGGTAGACTATAGCCAAGTGTCACAGAAGAATGTGTCTATCATTGTCTTTGTGAATATGGTGTTTACATAGTCGAGAACATGCTCATGGCCAATTGAAAGCAGTTGTAGGGTAAGTATTTTCGTTAAGAGAGGCTTGATGAACGCATGCTATGCAGTCATTGAACTGGAACAGACTACAGACTAATTTAACAGAATACCCAAACCCATCCCTAAACATTAGCCTACTCTCAAGCTGTGTGGTTTTTCGTTCTTCTGTATGGACCTGTGACAAGCTGCTCTGACACTTACAGTACCTGTCAACCTGTCTTTGTTTGAAACTGGTGGACAAGAAGATACAGCATTCATCCATTAATCACATTTGTCATTATTCTAACAATGTTTTACAAATCTGAAACACCTGCCAAAACAGCAGTCGACATTAGACCTACAGTCAGATGGTTGACCAGCATAAACAACACAGGACATCGCAGTAATTATACTGTATCGTTTTCTTTGTCCCCGTAGGTAAATTTGTTTGCAGAACAATCAAGTAGACATTACACCATACATCATACGCCACAGAGAATACCTTCAAACAAACTGGTAATCAGTCTTCTAAAGCAGTCTTCATTTGACTGTTTTAATCATCTGCGAGCAAAAATAATCCAGCTGTAATTGTCTGTTTTCCCGTGTTCGAGAGGTGTCAAATGTTCCCAGGGCTGGCCCAGACCTTTTGGCTATTCTTCTATTCAATGTAAATTAACATTCATTACCTGACTATTGTGACAACAACCTGATCAATGCAAAGGAGATGTGTTGCACTGCGTGAGGCAAATGATGGTCACACCAGATACTGACTGGTTTCCGGACCCCCCCAATACAGTGAAACTTCACATTTTAGAGTGGCCTTTAATTGTGACCAGCCCACGCTCTCAGAAATAAAGGTACAATGAGGGTACAATTTAGTTTTTTAAGGTACAAATTTCACAAATGTACCATCAAATGTACAAATATGCCTCCAGCTGAGTACAAATAAGTACCTTTCCAAAGAAAAGGGTACACAATGGATTATGCATGCTGAAAGGTACATATTGGTACCCTTTGAAAAGGTACATTCTCATAAATAAAGTAATAGTGAGGTTAGAATCTAGTTCTTTAAGATACAACATTCACAAATGTACCATTAAAGGTCCTATCATGTTCCCATGGGGTACTAAGAAGTACTTTTCGGGTACCCATCCTGCAGGGTACAAAAAAGTACCTTATTCAAGTCAAAGTGTACACTTCCTGTGTGGTACTAAGAAGTACCTTTCAAGTGACAGGGTACACAATCCTCTGGGGTAGCATTCGTGCCTTTTCTAAGAAGGTACAAGTGAAATTGAGGGTTTGGAACCAGAGGCGTAGTAGACCTAAGTGGCATTTGACAAACTTTACAGGAGAACCAAAACAAAATTTGACCACAATTCAATCAACTGTATTTATGAACCCCGATATTGCATTCACTGACATACTGATATGATACTAAATTGACAATATTATGACTGGTGGGGGTGTTAACTTTTACAAGGCTGTATTTTCACGCCGGTATTTTTTCGCAGTATTACGCGTTCTAGGTCAGTGGTCACGCCTCTCTTTCACTCGGATTGGCGGCAGTCGCTGGAGCCTGCAGCACGCTTGCCAGTTTAATAATGTCCTTCGATGATCCAAACATTGATAGAAGCTGGTTTAACTATGACACTTTATCCTGTCATAGTTAAACCACCAGCGCAGAAATTCAGAGGTGAGTAATACTGTCGTTAGCTAACGTGCATTTGGCTGATCAGCATTTGCTAACATAACATTAGCTTGCGCTAGCGTTAGATCAAGCTAACGTTATATCGGGACTTATTTGTAAGTTACCACTAACGTTCGTTGGATGTAGTTGTAAAGATTGTAAAGAAAAAAGCATAATGCTAGCTGACCTTAGCTAACGTTTGCCAGTCAATTCAGCTGACTAGCTAGCTTACAGTTGGCTATAGCTATTGTAAGCTAGCTTGTGTCCCTCGTACAGCCAACATACTCAACTGAAAAGTTGAGTTAAAGTTAAGTTGATACCCAAATCGTGCTACAGCTATGTAGATATTAAAATATGTAAGTGTTGAAGGGAAAGTTAGGGCTAATTCAGGTTAGCCCTAACGAGTTAAGAAGGCTCCACTATGTGTCCAAGTGTGACAAAATCAGCTTTAATACAAATAGCAGTGAATACAAATTACAGAGCACTCCGGGTCCCAGACAGAATTCCCCAACCGATAACAAGGATGTCAGAGGCACGAAGCTCTGACTAACACCGACTGTCCCTCCTGACCCACAATAAAAGTACCAGGGTCTCTTAGGAAGGGCTCCCCTCCCCCTACAGAAACCCCTGCAAGGGTGCCTGGGTGATGGTCGTGCCTGGTACAGCCATAGGAGTTGTTTTTTCACATTCTTGAGGACACATTAACCTTTGTTTGTTCTCCCCTGTTCAGGTAGGGCACCTCCACATCCTGGTCAAAGGTTAAATATCTCTGGTACTCCCACACACATACACAGCTCAAAAGCACAATCTTACTTTTAATACATTTATTCAAAATAAGGCTATGTCACATATGCAAAATCATATAACA